>MIQA02024203.1:0-26962 GCA_001887855.2 Sclerospora graminicola
TCAAAGTCTGTGCGAATCACACGCTTTGGTATAGTCACGGTTGCCCCTGTTACTAACTGGACTGACAACATGCTTCGTGGAGATTCAATCTCCACGAAGTTCGACGACGTTAGAACCTCAGTTCTAACGAAATTGTTTGACGCTCCTGTGTCAAATAGAGCACGCATGGGGACATCGATTCCATGCGGCTTAACTTTCAGGGTGATGAGAGGTTTCTCTTCACCCTGCACACGTTGACAGGACATAGTCCCGTCTGGGGCTATTATCCTCACATGTCCGATGTCGGCATGTGAGATAACCCGTCCAGTAGGGCGCCCCGCCCCTACTGGTTGTTGACGTTTTTTGCATCAACAGAGGGTTGCTCCCTGTTGATGTCGCTTGCCAGCAGACTGTCCAGTCCGCTGACTGCGTGGTGCCGGACGCGGCGCCATACATTCATGGGCGTAATGGCCCATCTTCGCGCATCGATTGCAGCGAAGGAACTTCTTGTTCTTCGGTTGCCTCGGAGTCGAGGCAACTGCAACCGATAGGTCCATAGGTTCTGGACCTCCTCCGCCCGCGCTCTGGCGCGGGTGTTGATGTCTCGGGACGAAGTGTGAACTTTGTCTCGATTGGAAGTTTTGGTTAGTATTAACATGCTGCATTGGCGGCATGTTAAAGTCGAAAGGCGCTTGCGCTTTCCGACTAACCCCAGCATGCGCTGCTGATTGGCGCATGCTGAATTCCTCCCGGATGCTTTGGTCTATAGCATCCCTCAGAGTCTTTGGGGGAACCCGATAAAGACTCTGTTTGATGGGACCGTCATTCAGTCCCTTCATGAAGCCAGTGACCTGCATGGCAGGGGCACCGGCTCGTATACAATATTTGATAACAAATATTGTATTTTCTGAGCGTACGCATGTAGGCTCAGCTTGCCCTGCCTGAGTTCCATGAACTCTTCACGGCAGCTAAGCTCAATTTCTGGAGCTTCGAAGTTGAGCTTTAGCTCAGCTTTTAAGTCATGATACATCAGGAACGCAGAGCCATAGGTGGCTCTGCGGCTCATCGCCCATACCCTAGCGCGACCGCCTAGGCATGTGGTGGCGAAATAAGCTTGTGAACGCGGGGACACAATCTTTTGCGCAGAGAGGGCATCTTCCACCTCTGCGAACCACCTACAAAGGGGTTCACCCCCTTCGCCAGTAAAGGGCGGAACCCGCGCCTTTACTACTTCAACGCTCGCACTTGGTGCGGGCGCTGTTGTTGGCGCCGCCGTTTGGGAGCGCAATATGGCATTGCGCCCCTGAGGGTCGACATACATTTTCTTGAAACGGGAAACCGTTTCTAAAGCATCAATCGAGGTTTTACCACGGAGGAGAGTGATGATTTCAGGCCCTATGGTCCGAATCATCTCGATCACTGTGGTCACAGCACGCTATGACCAGTTAGGGAAGTTTTCCCTAACTAAATCTTGCGCGAGCTGACGCTCACGCTCACGTTCACTGGCTGTTGCCATGACAGCCAGCGGCTCTTAAACCTTCGTTCCGCTAGTTAGTTAGCGGAACGCGTCAACAGTGGTCATTTAGACGGACCACAAAGTGCTACTAGGTGTAACAGGGCTACTGTTACGCGGCTTACACTGTGAGATTGCAGTGAGGAAGCGTGCAATTCGTACAGGACCAAATGTAAATTTGGTCCTCCTTAGTTTACCTTAGATAAACTTAGTAAAGACTTATTAAGTCTAACACTTAAATAAATATATATTAATATATATATCTAAGGCTACTTGAGTGCTAGAAGGTAAGTTTAAGAGTGAATATATTTATGAGTGGTTAAGAGCTAACAAGTATAATTAAGACCTAGACTAATCATAGTAACATGTAGTATAAAGCTGGTCTGAATGATATCTTTATCATTAGATTACTTGTTAGATTCGATAATTATATCAGAATCTGTTCTCAAGGTGGATTATAACAACTTATAATCCAATATTCACATTTCAGACATTAAGTCTGAAATTGAACTGTGATATTTCTACTTAAATATCACTTATGTAATGGCACCCCATTACACAGGCGGTTAAGTAATACACCAAAGCCCCAGCCAACGTAATCTTAACTCTTGTCCTTCCTTGGGTCATGTACGAACTTTCTCCAATGCCGATACACTCCTGCCGATTCGTCTCGTCTATCTCACACCCCACCTTACGAGCAAAGGTAGTGTCCACGATAGACACTTCCGCGCCAGAGTCGAACAACATGGTAGCCTTCTGATTATTGATTTTGCCATCCGCCTTGGCCTGCTTGAACCATTTATCCGGCGAATGATATTTCCAATAACCTCGCGACTCGCCGGTTAACAGATTCAATTCCATACGCAGTTCAGACCGAGAATACTCGTCCGTCCGTATACGCGTTCATCAGGAAGGGGCCAGCCGTGCTGGCCGGGGACCGGATGACGTAATCGTCAAACTTACATGTATTGTTGGTTACGCTTTGCTTTGCTTCTTGAATATCCTCCTTACCGACATATGCATAGATACTAACACTAGACGCTCGGCTCGAACCAGATTCCAACCTGGCGAGCGATCTAGTTTAACATCTTTTCCACTCCGGGAGGCAGCATTTCAGCATGCTTGGTCGGGACGTACCACTTCTTCATCTGGTTGTAGAATTCTTCAATTGTGCACAGTCCCGCCTCGTGCACCTCCCCGCAAGTCTTACATGTAAACAAACAGTGCTCCGCCGGATGTCCTGTCCTCTCGCACTTCTTGCGGGTCAGCCGCTTCCAACAGCTCCGGTCGTCATACTTGATGGACCCACAGTGAGCGCATTTGCGCCTAGGGTAATCCTGGTCAGTTCGAGCCGGAAAACCCTTCGGCTGACCGGACCCGGCTGGCAGCCTGGATGGCTGACTGGCTACTGCCGAGAATAGGTACCGATACTGCTCCTCCTCAGACTCGCCCCCGGATCGCTGATACTCCTCTTCCGAGCTGGTCACGTCTGACTCTTGGGCGACCATGCGGACGGCTCGGGCCGTCCTGGAAGATGGCGGCCGGCCTCCTTGTTCCGCGTTAAATCGGGAATTGAAACGGCCAGTTCCAACTGCCGCCTTGGGGCCTCGCTTCTTCGCTCTTAGGTAGGTGCGCAACGTTAATTCCAGCTCCGTGGTATTCTTCAACCGCAGTAACCTTAGCTGGTCTGCCAGCCCCCGATCGTCCAACGTGCTGATAAAATGCTCCACATGTTCACGAGCGGCCTCCGACCGGCTGGCATCTTCTTTAACCGGGATATCCGCCCTTATGCCAGCGACATTCAAGCGATGGAGATACTCCAGGGGGGTCTCATCCGCCCGCTTCTTGGTGTGGAAATATTGACGCGCCGCCGATGTTCCAGATCCACAGTATTGTTCTTCGAACGCACCGGCCAATCCCCTCCAGTTTTCTCGGATTTCCCGGCTGAGCTGTTGGATCCAGTTTTTCGCTGGACCTTTCATCAAATCCCCAAAGATCAGGCATTTCTCCGACTTCGTCTTGCTCAGCCACCCTCGGGCTTGGTCTTCGTCCGTATCACGTCCGGTGAAGTCTTTTAGCTCGGACGTGGTCGACATTCGCACCCTCGTGATCGCTCCTGAATCCGAATCAAACGCTTGGGCCGAGGCCATGTGGGCTCGGCGGGCTATCCCCAAGTCCAGGTCATCCGGATCGTAGTGGTACTTGGCCGACTTGACGGATTCCATATCCACGTCGCTGAGAGACAGCTTCCTATTCGTTGGCCGACGTCCGGTCCGGCGACCGGTCTGGCGGCTCGGCGGGGCGGCATGGGGTTCACTCTGCTTGGACTGCACCGACTCCATGTCTTCGTCACTCGGCTCCCTCGCATAGTACCGGACTGGCTCGGACGCCTGAGTTCCACGACGAGCCGGCTGGTCAGGTGACTTCGGACTGCCGCGGCTGGCACTCAGCCGACGTTGCTCTTCCAAGTATCGTTCCATCATCGCCGAAAACATGTTATGCAGGTGATCCGGCACTTGAAGGCTCTCCTGGGGGTCGGCTTGAGGGGCGACTTGGGGGGCGGCCGGGCTGCCGGATCGACATTCCTTTTTGATCCGCCCATCCGCGTCTTCGTCTTCCTCCTTCGGTTCTGGATCCGCCGTCGCCGCCCGCCAGGCCTGTACGCTGTACTGGATGGCGTTCTTCCGCTCGGGCGTACCCGGATCCTCACGTCCTCCAAGCCTCATGGCCGTCGCCACACGTGCTGATCCCCTTGGGCCAAGCGTCATGCGGGTGATACCCACCGATTAGTCGGATGAGTCCGCTTCCCAAGAGGCAGACTCGTACTGCGAAGAACCCGAGTGTATCCCGGCCGGTCTGCTTGCTGCCGGCGGCGTGGACGGCGCCACTCCAGTCGTGGCTGTCATCTTCTTCGACGGCGGCGAACAGCCCATTAGCGGTACCAAGCGGTCGTGCAGTGCGCTGGACGCCTCCTTCAACTTGTCCACCTTCAGATCAAACAGCTCGTTCGGATCAAACACGCCGGTGTTAATGCCGGCTTGTTTGAGTTGATCGAATAGTCCTCTAATAAGGGACACGTGGCCGTCTGAGAGAGTTGGGGGAGAGACGGGACCTTTCAATCCGCCTAGGATCTTCGGCCGTGTTATCTTCAGCACCTTATCCGTCCGCAAGAACTGCCCCAACTCGTGAAGATGGAAAGCACGCTCCAGGTCTGTATCCGTTGATAGGCCGTCCTGCTTTTCTTCTTCTTCTTCTTCGAAACGCGGCCTATCTTTGCGGGTCGGATAATCCGATTCCTGCCAATCCGGTCTCTTTAGGGGTAGGTGGGCCGGATCGCGACTTGGTCCCGATCCGGCCGGCTTCCCACTCCGGTCGTATCCGACTTCCGCTTCTTCTTCCTTAATTTTTTCTTTTATATCCATAATATGCATTTGTTTGTTAGGATCATGGTCGAGACCATGATCCTTCCTCGGACTATGGCGACTTGCACCATAATCCGATCCGGCTCCAGCCGGGGTATAGCGGCCGGCACTACAGTGAGTAGTACCGTAATCCGGCATAGTACCGTAATCCGCCCCCGGCGGAGCCTCTAGGGGAGTAACTTCTTCTTTAATGTCAACCTCGAACTCCCCCAATCCGAGGCGACCATCGCATCCTTCCATCTTCAGCAGCATTGGGGGCGATATGCCTTCCCCCAATGCACCCGACACAACATATTTGACAGGTTTAGGTCTTTCGCCCGCTAGGGACTCGCGGTGATATCCAGGGTCACCAAGAGATCCGGGCACGCGCACCATTGTGGTGTAGTCGCTCTCAGAAATTCTTCCTGAGACGCGAACATCCACGGGGGGCCCAGACGACTGACTGTCGGAGGGAGTACTCCGTCCATCCGAGTCATGATCCGATCCGGCATCCGGCCGGCTGGATCGGTCACTTCCATCCGCTTGATCGTGACTACTCGGATGTTGCATGTTGAAAGCTCACCTTGTGTACCCGTCAGTACTGGCTGGTTTGCTCTCTTGGTGGACCCTAGGGCGAAAAGTGTAAATCCGTCGAATAGGGAGATGAGGGTTAGGACTAGGGGTAGCTCCTGGGCGGGAATCGTCACCGGGGAGTTCGTCGGGTAATGTACTTGAACTTTGTATAGTGCCGGCTGGACCGAGAATAATAAATCGGCCAGCTAAACCAATAATAATGAAGGGTGAATTCAAACGTGTATGTAAAGGGGAATCCAAATATAACTCCACCATCTTCCACAGAAGGCGAAAATGTCACCACTTCCCAATACTTAATACCGTGTTCAAAACACGGGCGACTTGAGGGGAGTGTACGAAATGCCGCGACTCCCGGTCAGGGGACTTCCGGTGGGTTAACTTAACCTTCCCCGGGCTAACCAATAGCAGCAAGAGGGGACCTTGTTAGCCCTCCGCTGTGAACCAATAAAAGCGACTTGTTTCTAAGAAAGCGAAACGTATACTGATTTATCCCTATATCCAATACTCCCTTTTGTGTAACCTACCCCAAATAGCCCGGCTGAACAGTCATGTGTCTTACCCGAAGTAGCCCGATTAACTCCGATTTTTGTGTACCCGCCCGGCCGGTACACCAACCCCAGATGGTACCAGCCTGGCCGGTACACCGAACCTAGCTGGTACCAGTCCGGCTGCTACATCGAACCCGGCCGGCTCGGCCGGATGGCCATCCATCTGAGCTCCCTGGCCGCTGGCGCTAGCACTTCCTTGGCAGCTCCACGTCCGATCCGGGTGCCTCCTTCATCCACTAGAACACTCATCCTCCTTCAGGCCCCCTTTCGCTCATACCTTCCAACCAATCCGCCACCAATCCGCCCCTCGGCCGTCCGCCATCCGCGGTCGTTCCGTCCGCTTAGCCCGCTAGCCCAACTATCCACGTCTTCCGTCGCGTTCGTCCGGCCTGATTCCAGGCCTGGCGCCGTCCGGCCGCTAGTAGATACATCCGGCGGCCCTCAGATCGCGTCCCCTATTGACCGGTCCGGGCATCCAGCTAAGGGCGACATTTCAACCAATCAGGTGGGGGCGTCCACTATCATTAGTCCGTTAATTTCTGGGTCACTTCACCACACATGGTCATTACTATCGCAAGTACATCTGTACTCACAGTTGGACGCCCTCGGACAGGGGCGACGGAAAGCGCACGAATCACACCGTCGGTGGGGTGGGTGCCGTGCCGATCTTCGTGCGTCACTCAAGCTCTCCAAGCGAGGCAAGTACTCGGTCGGAGCTAACCACCACAACACACTCCACAACCACGAAGTTGGTCCAGATGTCATCTACACATACGCAGAAGAACTGCGCATAAAAAGCCCCGAGAAGTGCAAGACCGCCGAGACTAAGTAGAAAGGTTCGTGTCTCAGGTATATGGCTGGTTGTTATCTAACTTTGTGCTTTTCAGGTGGCTCGAAGAAGCAAAAGATCATCGCTTGCCTACGTGACGCGACTGGAATCCCACTGGTACCGAAGGATATCGAGAACATGATGGCAGAAATGAGAACAAAAGCGACGGATGGCAAGACTGAAAACGAACAGGTAGATCGCCTGCCGGACGACTTCTCCGCGACTCCGGGCAACATTGCTGGTACCTTCACGGACGCGATCGGATTTACGTCCTGCATTACTTTCCAAACACATCATATGCGAAGATCAGCACAGCGATTCTCTGAAGTGCTATGCGTAGATGCTACATACGGAACTAAAGTTAACCGGTGAGTCACCTATTTGTCATTAACTTCTCACCAACTCCCACCAACTCAATCACCTATCTTAACAGATATCGTCTCTTCACTTTTATGGCAACCGATTCGTTTGGGGAAAGGGGTTTTGTGGAAAATTCGCTCTTGGATAGCAAGAGTCTGGCAAATATGCAAGAGGAACAACTCATCCTGGGTTGACGTACAGTAATCGTCATCGACAAGGATTTCAAGGAGTTGGATGTTCTGCGTGATGAGTTCCCTTCTGCAGCAGTCATTTTGTGCCACTTCATGTTATTGATTATCTGCACCGTGAAATTGCCAAGGCCGAGTATCGATTTGATAAGTTTACCATGGTCAACATGAAGAACTTCGTTTCCTTGATGGTGAAGGCGGAGACTGAGAAGGACTTTGATCGCTATCTCGTCTCAATGCAAAAGTTGTGCGGTGAGGATCACCGGTATGTGGCGTATTTTACGAAGAACCGGTTGAACTGTAAGGAGCTTTGGTGTACTTTTCTACGTGGACATATACCGCACCTCGATAACAATACAAACAATCGACTTGAAGCTTCATGGGGGGCTGCAAAAAGACGTGCTGTCAGCGTACCATCAAATGGATGAGTACATTCAGCAACTGTGGGAGCTGCAGAAGACGAAGGAATTATGTACAAACTCAAGTCGAAGAAGATCGGGTTTCGACAAAACAAACGGTACAACAAGGAGATGGCGTTGCTAGGAAAGCTTGCGACCTAATTTGCGTGCGACTTGGTTGAGAACCAGTACGAGTCGAGCAAGGGTGACAAGTACGAGTGGGATGACCTTGCTGTTGAGTTTGGAGTGTATAACATCAAGAACAAGAGTGGTGGCGAACGCCACGCAATCGACCCAGAGAATGGTATATGCAGCTGCAACTTCTACGCAACTTTGCTTCTCCCGTGTCGACACATCATGTTTCTATGACGCGCGTGTTGTCTTCTTTTCGGACTCTTTTTCCATGTGAATGTGTCAAGAGCCACTGGTTGCTTGCAGATATCCCCATACTTGACAAGAAAGACATACAACTCCCAGGCTGACACAGAAGTACGTCTTCTGAGCGGGTTTTGACTGGCAACTAGAAGTACAAATCGGTGTGTCAACGTATCGCCGAGCGCGTTTCGGAGAAAGGCACTCGGTCATTTGCAGTCTGGATGGACGCGCTGAAAAATGTGGAGACGAAAGCGCGCGCTGATCTCGTACCGACTGAAGCACACGTGATCTAAGGAGAGCGTGGTGGTTTGTACGGTTACGACGACAGTTTGGTGAAGTTGGTTACCATGTTGGTAATCGATTTCTTGAAGGCAAACAAACAGATGAACCACATGACGAGGCGGAGGGCATGAAGATATCAAAACGTGCGTCGATGATCTGGTGGCAAAGGTTGCCTCAACATTGGTTGAATCCCACGCTCGACCCGGCGTGAACCTGAACACACACAGCAAGTCGCTCAAGTAGACGTCCTAGATTTCGAAAAGACGTCGCAGCTGCTAAGAAGCGCCAGATGATGGACTCTTTAAAGTCACTAGTGGAAATATTGTATACGGCCAAAGACTTTGCCCTACTCGACTTGCAAGCGTGTATGGCGAAGGACAGCATGACCTTTGAATCTTGCGCAGCAATGATCGATGTGCTGGTAGTTGCGTTTTCAAATCCTGTTACAACCGAGCTTACTGTCACGTCCAAGGTCAGTGTAGAGCTCCGGGCAAAACGCCCAAAGGCGTGCCAGATCGTGCCGGAAACCATTTTCATGGATCCCAGCAAAATTCGCTACATCTTTCCACAAGAAGTTCTTGATCGCTGCCTTGAAATTTCACGCAATGTTTGACAGTCGCACCGCCTCCACTATGCCATAGTAGCAGTTGAACTTCGGGAAGTCGGCATTTACTCACACGATACGCTTTTAATCAGGAACCAGTATCATCGCATTGCAAAATCTGTGAGCAAGGTGCGACTTTTGTTGAAGTGGCTCGAGGAGCTCGACATTGAAATTGGGTATGAAAATCAGCGACTGCGCCAGGGATGCTTGATATAGTCCCAAAAATTAATCTAACGACGGATTTTAGGATCGGCTACTGCGCGACCAGCGTTACCACGTTGTCGGACTTCTCCAACGAGGAATGGCTTTCCGATGTGTGCATCTACACCGTGGCGAAAAACATTGCGTCAGAATACTTTGGTACCTCTCTCCAGCTACACGTCGTTGATCCGTTGTTTTTTCAGCTGGATACAGTCTCTCAGAAGGTTTTCCTCGACGGGCGGGCGCAGGCGCTCTCAAAACCTTCGACTCATTCAATCGTGTTTTACTCGCATTTCAGCGCCAAACCGATTAAACACTGGTGTGCTGTTTATATCGACTTCCGACGGAAGGTTATTGTCATCTATGACGCACAGCAGAGTGTCTCCGTGATGGAAACATGCCTGAACTTTGCAACAGCGACTTGATCCAACTTCGTTTCAGCGCACTGTGTAGATGCTGGTTAGAATAAAAACAGCAAATCCCACATTGGGTAGCGCTTGATATATACCACACCTTTGCTACCATTTTTCTGATGTGTTGTCCTTGTAAAAGCTCATGTCGATGCCACATTGACACTTCTTGAATTTCGTTAAGAATAAAGTTGTTTAGGAAAGGTGAGATGGGTTAATATATCGGTGAGCGTGGTTCATGGCTCATTTGGGCGCATTGTATAAATGCTGGTTAGATACACACGAAACCTAGCGCGTGCAAAAAATACTCGCTTTTTATCCTCTTTGAACTCAATTTCTGTAAGTGTTGTGCTCATGTCGACATCTCATCGAAAATTTGAGATGTCAACACCTACAAAATTGTTTGGGAATTGGTGGAAGTGGGTCAACATCGGTGAACGTGTTTGCCAGGGTTTGGAAAGAAGTTAGTGTAGCTTGGTTGAAGAGTTGGTGATCATTGCCAACCTTCCACGTGTGGATGCAACACCCCGGCCACATATCCAGTGAACGTCGTTGGCATGGTGCCGAAAGGTGCCGATATGCGCCTTGTACGTCGCCCTTCAGAATCAGAGTTCGCGTATTCGGGTGGAGCGCATGAAGTGCTTCAATGCATTGCGAAAGAAACGAAATGTGTGGTCGTTCACGCAGTCGTCAGCGGGAAAGGCGAGGTCGTGGATCAGTCGAAGCGCGTCCGACATCGACGTGTCAATTTTGGGCACTGCGCCGAACGGACTCACGTGGACACACCAGCGCTCTAAAAAGGTCTTCATCGACCACAAGGTACGTCAGTAAGCGATGTGCGATCACCGAAGATACGTTTCCACTCGCGATGATGGCACTCGCGGTCAACGAACAAACCATTTCGTCATGGGAATCGTCGACACGCGCGCTTGGTCTCGAGTGAGACTGCGCGGCTCGGACAGTGTCGATGCCAAGGGATAAAATCGAAAAGGTGCTCGGTCGTGTCGCGGCGGCGCTCGCAACACCGAAGGACGCAACGACGATACTGCAGCGTCTTCTTGGGAGTCTTCGCCACGTCGCGTCGTGCTTGCGGTCGGCAAAGCCTTTCTACCAGTACCTCAACATGGTATGCACGGTGACACCAAGACACGGCTCTACTGCGTTGACGGCAAGGGCACAGGAGGACCTCCGCTGTTTCGATCTGATCTTGCGCTCCGGTGCGCTCCGTGGTGTGTCCACCAACCTATTCGGCACGTTACCGCAACCCGATGTGCATCTATTCATGGACTCAAGAGGCGACAGACTCTGTGTTCTCGATCCTTCCAGTGAGCGCTACGTCATCCTCGACTTGACGACGATGAGCGTGCAGACCCGCAGTTCGACATCAACGTTAGTGAACAACTTGCTGTCAAGCTCGCCTGACTGATGTTTGGCCCATTATGGCACACAGCATTTGCGCCTCAGTGGTCGCACATCCTATGCTGGAGCGACAACTAGACCACAGTCTCGAGGAACAACAAGATTTCCGCACGGAGCCCCTTTGCCCAGGAACTGAACCGCGCCATCGGCTTCGCGGAAGCCAAGTGGCGCCTGCGCGTCTCGACATCTCATCTTCCCGGCGCGTGGAACCGGGGGGCAGACGCAGGCAGCCGAAGGCGCAATGCTGCTCATCACACACCTTTTACTGACGCTGTTGGTACATGGACACAGGTGCAGGTACCGAGTCATGCTCGACGGATCTACTCAACGTTCTCATCGAAGTACAAGTCGCATCACTGGACCCAAACTCAAGACGCCTCTACGACCGCACGTGGGAACGATGGTGACAGTGGCGCGCCTACCAAGGGGAACAATCCCAGCTCGCTCGACAACCCGACGCCCACTCGCTTCAACTCGTCCTCTTTGCGATTGCGTGCTGGACCGGTGCCGACTCGTTCTCAGCTAATTGTCCATCAACCGTCATGTCCAAATGTAGCCATATCTCGTGGCATCATCAAGTGCGCTTCGGCTACCCGGTCGGCCTCACCAGCATCGATCGTCTCGCTTTGCTCGGGATGCGACAGTTGTCGTCATCTTCGAAACGCCGATCGCCAGTCACAGTTACACACCTCCAACTCATTCGAAGGAGTCTCGACTTCGAACAGCACTGCGACCGTGTTATCTGGGGGCTGCAGTCTTGAGCTATTTCTTCCTCTTGAGACGGTCCGAGTATCTCAGCTCCAACGGGTCAACATCGTGGTTCATCTTGCTGAGGCGCGATGTCACGCTCACGGACGACGAAGGACGAAGCACGATCGAGAAGGTCAAAATCAGGCACGTGACGCTCATCTTTCGTGGAACCAAGTTGTCGTCACGACGTCAAGGACCCTCGCCAAATCAAGTGTGTCAAGGCTGTGCCCCGTACGAGCCGCGTGGGCGTTACTAGGCGAAAGCTCGGGGTCACGACCAACCACACCACTGTGCTGTTGTCGGAGCGGCCCTCGCGGCCGGAGTGGTAAACAAGACCATCAAGGCTGTGGCCACAACACGCGGTAATGACAGCTCCAAGTGCGACACGCATTCTTTCCGCTGCGGTGGAGCCACCGCGCTCTTCCAGGCTGGCTGCAAGGACTCGACCGTCAAGCTTCAAGGACGGTAAAAAAGCGACTGCTTTCAGTGATATCTCCACATCGACGTCGCCTCGATGGAAAATCTCACCTACGAATATGGCTATGACCGCATCAATACCGCGGAGTGATCGTCGACTGAAGGCTACGCCTTCTGGGAGCGAGCCACAGCTCTAAGCTGCGGCCATCGACTATACTCCTCCTGCTCCTCTACGAGCGTGACCCTCCAACTCCCTATGTCGCCTACGCCCCTAGTAAGAAAGCCACAAACAAATCAAATTCAAAATCGATATTTATTATGCGCGTACATTTTGGAGACAAGAATAGCGGTTATACTTGGAGATGATCATTCTAGGAAGGACTCGATGGTAGAGTTATTGGACAGGCAGATCAGAGCTTCGGAAAATATCAAGAAATTCAAACTGGTGGTCAGACTGATGAGGAACTGTGGACATCTGTTGTCAGAGATTGATACATTTTTTTTTGAAAGAAGCGATTACAAATCCGATTGATTATAAATAAATGGATGTTTACGGTTACATGTGTTGGGGGCATTTAAGCTGAAAAGAACCACTTTGTCTCGATAAGACTCGGTGAATAAGATGGAAATTGGAGAGAACTTTAAGGCGTGGTCGATACTAGTTGATAAATTTATTGCTACTCTTGACCTCTTCTCTCGCTCTTCACGGGTCTGTATTAGCTTAGACTATCTTCTATTTGCTAGACGATCTCATACATGTCGTCGTCAATGATGCCCGTGTGACGCCAGTTGTACGCTTAGTGACTAAATGCCACGCATCTTTTGCCCAACGCATCGCCACAAGCACGTCGACGCAGTGTAAAGCATCAATTTCGCGCTCAATGTCTTCTCTTCGTAAATTTAAATCACGTGATAGCAGAGCGTCGAACCGGGTGATGATGTGCCGATTCTTCATTCGCAAGATTTTTTCCTTAAACTGCCGGTAGATACCTGCGTCCTGTGGCTGGAGGCAGGAGGTGGTGTTGGGTGGGAGCATGCGCAGAGTCACGTTGGAGAGAGGTGTATCTACGCGGTGCGATGACATATCGAGGAAGAGCAATACCTTTCGATTCTCCGTGCGCATTGATTCGTTGAAGCTCTCGACCCAACACTGGAATAGTTTGCTATTCACAAAAGCTTTTGCTGATCTGGCGTAATCGACGTCAAGTTCTGCAGGGATCTTGCCACCAAAGCAGCGTGGGCGCTGGCTCCCGCCAATAAAAAGCAGCGGCTGTTTGGAGTATCCATCGGCGTTGCACGCGATAGCAAATGTCATGCGCTTCTTTGAGATCTTACGAAGAGCGAACTGCTTCGACGCGATCGACTTCTTGGCTACCGCACAGTTGAAAAAAAGCAGTCTCGTCCATGTTGTAGCTGTCGCAAGGCGCGTACTCAACCGTGACGGCGCGCAACGCAGCTCGTCCTTCTTGTACTCTCGTGATCTTGGCAGATGCAGCCTCCCCATAAATACACATTGATTTAATGCTGTGCTGCTTCAGAAAACGACAAAGTCAGCCATTGGAAAACGAGAGCCATCTGTGATTAGCTGAAATCGATGGTTCTGCTGTAACAAGCAGGCGTTTGCGAACTGCCCTTGCCTTTTCTCGAATAGTTGAACATGTCACGATCGGAAGCTTCTACTCCTCGCACCGCCGAATTCACTCCAAAACCTCTTCCTCCAATTTGGGGCAGGATACGCGGCGGTTTGTTTTATGCTGTGGGTGGTACCCAATACTGTAACTCGATTGTAGCACGCGATGGACGGTCATGCACGACGGTGCTTGGGCTAGACGAAACGTCACCTTTGCCCACTTGGCGAGCTCCTTATGCGTCATGTCGGGACTTGCAATGAGGCGAGCGCGAAGCTGTTGCTTCTGATCGTTGGCGAGCCATCCGTCTCACAGAGTCTTTCGTGGTAAGATGCTGCGTGATTAAGAAACTAATAATGGATCGTGCGCTCACCATTCCCTTCTTGAAGAGACGTGTAAACGAAGTGCGCTATAGACTTTCAATCTACTTAGTTTGTTCCTGTTTTGTATGCGTTGCCAAATTTCTTGTGCTTTTGGAGTGCCGTAAGGTGACGTGACAACTTATAATAAATGTGCCACTGAGAATTATTTTATTTAGCCGTGTTAGCGCGAATAGGTCGGAGTCATATGTAAGGCACAAAGAAGATGTTGTGTTAGCTTGTCCTTACTTGTGACGTCATATACATCAATCTTTCCATATTTCATGGCCCGTATTTTCCCACTTCAACGCCCTATCCAGTTCGGTAAAGTCTCGTTGTTGGATTGCTGTTGTTAGCGTTTCTATCTACTTGTCGATTTCTTGTATTGCTTGTTTATCTCGTACTTTTATTTTGAATGTTGTTAGGGCATCTTTAATGCATTCCATTCTCCTGTTACTTGTCCATGCCTCAAAGACGACATTGTTCAAATTGAGTATGATTTCTTGTGGGAATTGGAACAGTTGACAGTGTTCAACAAGTGATCCGGATGCGCTTTCGAAACCCATAGTTTGTTTCATTGACGGCTTCATTGAGTGTATTCCAATGTTGTCGTTTTTGTTTCGGGCTTATGATCGCCCTTGTCTGAATTCATTTGCTAATTGTTCCTCTGCTGCAGTGTTCTTGCGTAAATTCTGATTTTTACCCCTTTCAGCAGTGTGTTGGTGTGTAGCCGTTTTTGGAGAGTGGTATTGATTGGTCTCACCATATCTTGTGCTGCCGCTGTTGTTGCTTTGATGCATTTTTTGCGCTGGTGTACCACTGTTTCGGACACGTGATCTGGTTTGTGGTGTAACTTGTGGTCAAATGACCGAATTGTTACTTCCATGAGTGTCCACTTGAAAGAAAACAGGATATAATATCTGGTAGTATTAGAGGACTTGTTGCACCTCATTCCCATCCGTTTGCATTAGGTCCAGGAGAAGCAGCCCAGCTCCATAGTCAACTCACTAAACATGAGATCACTCACGAACAGCAATTAGCACTTACCATACCGAGGACACAAAAAGACCCGTTGCTAATCGCAAAACTGATAGTTTTTTATCCAAAAGAAGCCACAGCTACAACAAACAGACATTGGTAAACTGTTATCAGGTGCAGGTATGTGCAGCCAATCGTTGGTTTGTTTGATCTAATGATCTTGTGTTAGATCTGGTACGTATTCTTCCTGTTGAGTGTCCTCGACTTGCTGGTCTTGTTCTTGTTTTGAGACTTCTGGTTGGTCTTTTTGTAGGCTCTGATATATAAAGGCTGAATAGTGGTCTCCCCAAAACCGTACAATGAGTGGATGTTTCGCCTTGTCGTGTCTTTGGCTGACTATGCCCGTTAGGCATTCGTGTATTGTGAGGGGTATTTGTTGCCCCGTTTCATATTTTCCACATCTAGAAATTATGATTGGCCAAAATTTGGAGCAATACCAGAGACCTACTTCCTCCGTCCAGGGAACATCCCATACATAAGGCTGTCCAAAAATATAGGGCAAAATTCTATTAATAAGTACCTGTTTTTTGGTACAGAGGGAGCCTCCCATTTTGGACCAATCACTAAGAGTTGTCTAGAAGTGTCATTCAACACGTGGCAACAAGGTAAGGAAGAAGCTTTGTGCTAACGGGGCCTTCCCGCTGTTGTCTTTATCCCTCTCCCATGTAAAATAATATCTAACTATGCCCATTGTTTTGAAGCTCATTTCTCCCTAAATATATCACTAACAAGTGCTCTAAGAAAGGTACACATTGTGATGTTTGTAGAATCGTGGGTGCTCTGACTTTCTTTCTTATGACGTGTCATACTTTACAGCATTTGATGAGAGCCTTTACATCCGCCAAAAGCTCAGCAAATTATTGGTGGATGTTGGGGAGGCGCCACTGTGTGCCACGACTTGATCATGACGTCAATGGATGTATGCTGTTTGCTGAGTGTGATGATATATTAATGTTGGCCTTTCTAAAAGGCAGGTACTTATTGTGTTTTGTTTCTAGGTTGTCAAACAGCGTTTACAATTAGGATATTACAATGTAGTGGCAGACTGTTTTAAGACGGCGAGAAGCTACGACGGGAGAGCTACCAAAAGCGTTTTAATAATTCACAGATGATGATTATTTATTGCAACGGATAGGTAATGAAGCACGAAGAATTGCACGCGTTGTATATTAGTTTTATTAGGAGGGTTTCGAGCGTTGTCGTATACTTCGCGCTCGCAAGTGTTAGATAGAGGTAAGAGTCCATTCTCACTAACTCGTGCACTCTTGTTTAAATGATGTATCGTGCAGCAGTTGCCACCGTGCGTTTTTAAAGACGCAGAAGCACAGTCTGAAGGGTCATGAACACCCTGTCGATGGACACGTATGATAACTCGCGGAAAGCTTCTTCAACGTCATCAACGAGTTCTTCGATGTTTCGCGCAGTTTTTCGGAGATGAGCGTCTATGGGACGCAAAGAAGCCAAGATCAAGGACATTGAAATCGGGTGAGTTGGCTGGTTGAGGTGCAAGACACATTGTCCCGCCCTCCCGTATATCATGCGGTGCGAATTAACGCATCGTCAATCAAAACATGCGGTTTGGCGTTGTCCTGCTGCGAACGTGTCGTCCTGTCGCTTGATCTCTGGGATGACAGACTTTGCAACACATGCTCGGTAGATCTCACGATCTACCTTGTATGTTTTGAGTTCAAGAGTCCCCACCTCGCGATTCCTGTTCGATCTTTGTGCGGGTTCGTATACGACAAATGACCACATGCCAATCTTGTCATCCCAAATTTATTTCTTGTGTGTGTTCCATCGCGGACGATCTACGGCAACAATAAACATTACTTTGACGATAAAGTTCTTGTGCTGGACAGTGAAATGCGGCGCCTCCTTGTCTGGACCAAGGTAGTAGCGTTTGTTGTCTCGTTGTAAATAGAACCACTTTTGGTCTAGATGAACACAATCCAACATCGGATCAAACTGAAGCGAGCTCAGTGGGTCATCACACACGAACAAAAGCGCAAGATTGATGCGACCTGTGCGATGCTCTTGCGTCAAAGGGGGATTGAGCCGTGCATGATGACTGCGGAATGCTCCCACTAGGTAGTAGAGAAGAAAAGTCGATTTAGGAATACCGATGTGTTCCGATAAAGGACGAATGCTGGTTCGTTGGTGCAATGGCAAAAGTGCGATGGTCTCGGCGAGATAGGCGGCAAACTCTTCGGTAAGAAGAGACTTTCGCCCACTGCGACCACGCCGTCCACTTTCTCCATCGTGTACGGTTCCAGTTTCGTTCATTTTTGCGTGCGGTCCTCCACAAGCGGTAAAGAGATTGGTTTGAAACTTAAACTCAGCAGCCAGCTTGGCCACAAGGTGCGGTGGAAGGCGTAGTTTCGATGTCTCGGCGTACATTCGAGCGAACACTTCCCTGCGCTCCCTCGGAGTCAAGTTCTTGCAGGTTTTCCCTCGGAGTCAAGTTCTTGCAGGTTTTTGGCGCATTTTCGCCTTGCTGCGTAATTTTGAAAGTGTCCGAGACAACTTCTGCCAACTTTGGAGGGCTGTATCTCGGCGTAGACGCACTCGATTGATTCGATTCAAATTCCCTACCAATCACCGTTTAGTTCTATTTTAAGTCCGCCAATCAGCATTTTTGTGGCATTTTGTCTGACACTAATCGAGAATTTCAAACATTTTGTTCCTTATATTTTTAGACGGAGGAAGTATGTTGTTGGTATTGTGCACAATGACGTATATTCTTGTTGCAAGATATTGGTTCTGTAATGGGGTGCCATTACATAAGTGATATTTAAGATGAAATATCACAGTTCAATTTCAGACTTAATGTCTGAAATGTGAAAATTGGATTATAAGTTGTTATAACCCACTTTGAGAACAGATTCTGATATAATTATCGAATCTAAAAGGAAATCTAATGATAAAGATATCATTCAGACCAGTTTTATACTACATGTTTGTATGATTAGTTTAGATTTAATTATAGTTATTAACTCTAAACCACTCATAATATATTCACTCTTAAACTTACCTTCTTCCTGACACGTAGCCTTAAGTTATATATATTTACTATATATATACACTTAAGAGATTAATTAATAAATTAATTAGTCTTTGCTTATAGTTTATCTAAGGTAAACTAAGGAGGACCAAATTTACATTTGGTCCTACTCAATTGCACGCTTCCTCACTGCAATTTTCACAGTGTAAGCCGTGTAACAGTTACCTGTTACACCTGGTAGCACTTTGTGATCCGTCTAAACGACCACTGTTGACGCGTTCCGCTAGTTAACTAGCGGAGCGAAGGTTTAAGAGCCGCAGGCTGTCATGGCATCAGCGAGCGATCGTGAGCGTGAGCGTCAGCTCGCGCAAGATTTAGTTACGGAAAACTTCCCTAATTGGTCACAGAGCGCTGTGACCACTGTGATCGAGATGATCCGGACCATAGGCCCGAGATCATCTCTCTCCTCCGTGGTAAAACCCCGGAGGAAGCCGTAGAGACGGTTACCCGTTTCATGATGATGTATGTTGATCCTCACGTGCGTAACGCAATATTGAGGTCGCAAACATCAACAACAACAGCGCCCGCACCTAGTGCGAGCGTTGAAGTGGTAAAGGCGCGGATTCCGCCCTTTACTGGCGAAGGGGGTGAACCCCTTCGTAGGTGGTTCGCAGAGGTGGAAGATGCCCTCTCTGCGCAAAAGATTGTGGACCCGCGTTCACAAGCTTATTTCGCCACCACATGCCTAGGCGGTCGCGCCAGGGCATGGGCGATGAGCCGCAGATCCACTGACGGATCTGCGTTCCTGACGTATCAGGCTTTAAAAGCCGAGCTAAAGCACACCTTCGAAGCTCCAGAAATGGAGCTTAGCTGCCGTGAAGAGTTCATGGAACTCAGGCAGGGCAAGCTGAGCCTACATGCGTACGCTCAGAAAATACAATATTTGTTATCAAATATTGTATACGAGCCGGTGCCCCTGCCATGCAGGTCACTGGCTTCATGAAGGGACTGAATGACGGTCCCATCAAACAGAGTCTTTATCGGGTTCCCCCAAAGACTCTGAGGGATGCTATTGACCAAAGCATCCGAGAGGAATTCAGAATGCGTTCATCAGCAGCGCATGCTGGGGTTAGTCGAAAAGCGCAAGCGCCTTTCGACTTTAACATGCCGCCAATGCAGCATGTTAATAATAACAATTTCTCATCGAGACGAAGTTCACACTTCGTCCCGAGACACCAACACCCGCGCCAGGGCGCGGGAGGAGGAGGTCCAGAACCTATGGACCAATCGGTTGCAGTTGCCTCGACACCGAGGCAACCGAAGAACAAGAAGTTCCTTCGCTGCAACAGATGCGAGAAGATGGGCCATTACGCCCATGAATGCATGGCACCGCGACCGACGCCACGCAGTCAGCGGACTGGACAGTCCGCTGGTAAGCGTCATTAACAGGGGCTACCCTCTGTTGATGCAAAAAACTCCAACAACCAGTAGGGGCGGGGTGCGCTACTGGACGGGTTATCTCACATGCCGACATCGGGAATGTGAGGATAATAGCCCCAGACGGGACTATGTCCTGTCAACGTGTGCAGGGTGGAGAGAAACCTCTCATCACCCTGGAAGTTAAGCCGCATGGAAACGATGTCCCCATGCGTGCTCTGTTTGACACAGGAGCATCAAACAATTTCGTTAGAACTGAGGTTCTAACGTCGTTGAACTTCGTGGAGATTGAATCTCCACGAAGCATGTTGTCAGTCCGGTTAGCAACAGGTGCAACCGTGACTATACCAAAGCGTGTGATTCGCACACGCTTCGAATTAGACGAACTGTCGTTCGAGGACGAATACATCGTCCTCGACCTTGACGACAAGTTCGATGAAATCTTGGGCATCCCTTGGATGTCCAAGCATCAACCAACGATCGACTGGGTTAACCTGTCGATCGACTGCGGCGGTCTCACAGGATCTGATCACCCTGTGAGTAACCCGGCTGTATCTAATGATACAACCGCAGAGTCAGACAGTCTGGTGGGTAGCGATGGCACCACCAGGTCTGATCCGACTAGATCAGCGGATGGTACACCCGCTGATCAAAGTCCAGAGGGACTTACACACGCAACGAACGAGTCGTTGCGTGTCAGTAATGTGTGCAACACGGGTGAAAAACACTCCCGTGTTGAAGTTACTACTACGACCGATGACGGTCGTGGTATAGAGAATTCTCACACGGTGGGAAACACCCACCGTGAAAATAATGAAACCGTCACGGAAGCAAATGACTTCCGTGTCGATAATGAAGAACTCACGACTGAGAGCAGTCGTGAGTGCATGAGCACCATGGTAGACAGTGGTCACCATGAGAAGAAGGCCTTGTGCACGAGTGATGATCACCGTACAACAGATCAGACGAGTGCGTCTGATCTCGCAACTGTGTCCGTCGAGACGATCAACGTCTTGACGCAGACAGAGACTGGATTAGTCACCCAGTCTCTCAAACTTGACAACCCTCCGACTTTAAGTTCAGAGGTCATGGCCCTTCCAGCCTTGAGCTGGAAGAAGTTCGTAAGGAACTTGCGCAATGATCAGATCGAACAGATCTGCGTCATTGTCGCATCTGATGAGCTTGTGGATATTCGTGAACGAATACCACTTTGCAATTAGAAGGCATTGGGAACGAACTCGTTCCCAATGAGCAAACCAAAGTTCAGCGCTTTGAAGCGCAGAGCTGGGAGTCGCTTAAGGCGACTTCTCCGTACTACGAGGTACTTTGGGAATACGCTGACGTATTCCCAGAAGAAGTACCTTGTGAGCTCCCTAAAATGTAGGGAACTAGGCACGAGATTGATCTCGTGTCTGGCACGAAGTACTGTGTCACGCGGTAATGGCCATTGCCGCGTGACCAGGTCAAAGCGATCGACGAGTTCTTTGAAACTCGTCGTAAGGCGGGACATATGCGGGAGTCTACCTCACCGCACCCCAGTCCCACCTTTTGCGTTAAGAAATCCACTGGTGGGTGGAGAATCGTTCATGCTTTTAAAAATGCTGAACGCAGCCACGGTACCGGCGCAGACGCCGATACCGCGGAAAGATGTCATCACTGATGGCATGAGCGGGAGCATTGTATTCAGTGCTCTCGACTTGAGGGATGGTTTCTACCAAATCCTCATGCGTGAGAAGGATATCCCTCTCACGGCTGTAAGCACCCCAAGCGGTATGCTTTGGGAGTGGCTTGTAATGCCGCAGGGGCTTCGAAATGCCCCTGCCACTTTCAATAGATGCGTCACGCATCTATTGCGCCCGGTGCGAGAATTCGCACCGAGCTATTTTGACGACGTGTTCATCCATAGTAAGGCTGAACATGGTAAGACTGATGTAGATGTTCATAAAGAACATCTACGTCAGGTGTTAGAGCTTATGCGCAAGCACAAGCTCTATGCAAATTTGAAGAAGTGCACCTTTGGTGCACCTGAGATACCCGTTCTTGGCTGCTTTGTAGGCAAGAACGGAGTGCGCCCCGATCCGGAAAAGATCAGGGTGATCGTTGAATGGCCTACGCCAAACAACGTCAAGGAACTTCGAAAGTTCCTTGGGTTGGCGACATACTTGCACAAATATTCGTGCAATTATGCCGGTTTAATCCGACCTCTTTCTCAATTACTTAAGAAAGATGTCGAATGGCACTGGGATGCCCAGTGCCAAGATGCATTTGATGCAGTCAAGCGTAGCTTGACTGAAGCTCCCGTCTTGGCAATAGCCGATAACGAGCGACCGTTTCACGTCGTATGCGACGCGAGCGATTTCGCCATCGGCTGCGCCTTGATGCAGCGCGATCACGATGATCGTGATCGCGTGATTTATTATCAATCGCGTCAGTTGCGCCCAGCCGAGCGCAACTATCCAGTGCATGACAACGAACGCCTTGCCATGAAATATGCACTGGCAAAGTTTCGGATCTATCTCTTAGGAGATAGACCGTTTGTGGTTTACACGGACCATGCGTCGTTACGCACGGCCGTGAATTCACCACACATCTCTCAAAGAATGGCACGATGGCTGTCATTCTTTGCCGAGTACAACTTTACGGTTGAATACAAACCCAGAAAGTTGAATGTGATAGAGGATGCGCTATCACGACGCCCCGATTACGAGACGAAACCGTCTGTAACCGAGGCAACCAGTGCAAACGCAATACGTCGCACTGCTCTGTCGTCGTCACTCGTACGACAGGTACGTCAAGCGTACGAAACAGACGAGGAAACTCGTCTGCTGATTGATTACCTAAGTGATCAATCTGATCGGAAACGCAAGGAACTTCCAGAGTTCCTTCGCGCTTGCGTGCATCGTTATCGATTGCACGATGGTCTGTTGCTTTATAGCACAGACCAAGATGATGTTAGTCGCATCGTCGTTCCAAACGACGATGATCTCAAACATCAAATATTGCTTGAGTACCATGATGCACCGATTTCGGGGCATCAAGGTCGAGAGAAGACGTATGCTTCTCTCGCACGCGATTTCTACTGGCGTACCCAGTATAAATGGGTACGCAAGTACGTTCGCGCTTGCGGGATTTGAAGCGCGTAAAGCCTGCGCACTCTGCGCAGGCTCCCCTCCAATCTCTGCCGGTTCCAACAGAGTGTTGGAAGTCCATTTCCATGGACATTATCTTCCGTCTTCCGCCCGATCATAGTCGGAAGACTGGCATAGTGGTCTTTTTAGACCGTTTCAGCAAGATGGTTCATCTTGCTGTAGTGACGGCGAATGTCACTTCCGCGTGGATATTCGTTGACACGGTATTCCGTTTACACGGAATGCCGGAAAACATAGTCTCGGATCGAGATCCGAGATTCACAGGACGTTTCTGGCAAGAAACGTTCTCGTTATTAGGCACGCAGTTGAAGATGTCAACCGCGGACCATCCGGAAACGGATGGGCAGACTGAACGCGTTAACCGCGTTCTCGGAGACATGCTGCGTTCATACGCGCATGCCTTCGAGCAGTGGAGTGACTATTTGCCACTCACTGAGTTTGCAATAAATAACTCGGTGCATGCTTCTACTAAGCATACACCGTTCTACGTGAATGCCTTAAGGCATCCACGAACCCCAGCTTTACTTGGCGGTACGCCAAATCTAAGTGGGGGAGGGACCCGCTCAAATTTTGAGCGAGTCGATGCGCAAGTTGCAGCTGCAACTTGCGAAGAGACTGACGAGTCTTCTACTGTTAACACAGTAGAAACTCAAGCAGCTTCAGATACTGAAGCTGCTTATGCGGAATATGTGTCTGCAGCAATGGCTGCAGACAATGAAAACAACCCATCTACTGCCAATAAAGCAGTAGATGAATTCGTATTACAGCGCCAAGCTGTAATACGCTATGTAAAAGATGCACTTGCTTCCGCTTTTGACAAGCAGAAGCAAAATGCAGATAAGACTGGAAGGAAGAATTTAAATTCTTTTCAAAAAGGTGAATTAGTTATGTTATCTACAACTAATTTGCCTACACATGCAATCAGCAACTTCCCTACACGGAAGTTGCTGCCTAAGTTCATTGGACCCTTTAAGGTCCAAAGTGTTAAGGAGGATGCCTACACTTTAGACATTCCCGCGGCCATGTGCCTTCACCCAACGTTTTACGTTGGGAGGCTCAAGCCGTACCGATCGTCTACGTCTTCGGACGAGACGCATCGCCACGGCGAATGCCGTGCTTCTTCAAGTCTCCCAAGAGAGACTTGAAATCGGTCTCCAACCGATTGTGAGAAGTCTGGAACGTTTCCATCTCGACTTTAGTCGATCAATCTCCGACTTTAGTCGATCAATCTCGACCAGCAGAAGATCATTCTTCTGCTGCATCACGAGATGCGCGCTCAGAATGTCGCGAATCTCGTCTCGATGACAACGATATGTCTTCATCGAGTGAGACATGTCGGCGCTCAAGGCGTTACAGTGCCTCTCGAGCTTGCGGAGCTGGTAACCATGCTCCGCAACAACAACGCCGAGGGAATTACCAACCCCCGCCGCCCCTGATTGATAATCAGGGGAACAAGCGTTACATTCTCGAGCGCTTACTATCGAAGCGCTCGGTTCCCTATAAGAAGGGGCAGCGTACCGAGTATCTGGTACGCTGGTTGGGATATTCCCAAGAGTTTGACTCTTGGGAACCAATTGAGGTGCTAAGGGCGGATGCCCCTGACCTCCTGCAGGAGTTTGAGAAGGATACTTCTCCTCAAACTCAAAAGAAGCATCAACACTAGGTGTTGATGGCTGCAAAGCATCGGTACTAGGTGCCGATGCATTAAGAGCACCAATGAGGCTCTTAACACTAGCGGGTACTGAGTAACCTCGGTACCCTCTCAGCTCCTTTTCAGTAAGACGAGGAGCTCCCTTGGGACAACAAGGGCATTTCATGTTAGAAGGAACTCCGCAAGAGAGTCCTTCTCTAATACAAGTAAAATGGATAAACTCCATTTTACCTGAGCGTGAGTGCTTTAAGAAGCGCTCGCGGTTTACGTGAATTTTACTCACGTATTCGTCGGGACCTTTGTTGTAATTTTCAACAAAGGCATTCCAACTTTGAGTAAGGGCGTCCTTATCATCCCTATTCTTGCGCGACCCTTTCCGGTTCGTATAATAACGAGCCTGATAGAAAAGGTCGATGAAGTACCGACGTCTATCATCGGTACTGCGATCAAAATGATGATTGCGAAGGTCTTCGCAATCATCAAGCGCGTTGATGTCAAACAACGGATATTGACAATCGCGCTTGGTGTGCCACCACTCCCGGGCGCAAGTGTCCATGCTGGGGTCCAAAAACCCACTTTGTACGGAACATGGCGTTCCGTACAACATGGTGATTCAGAAGCAGCGTAAGCCGCTTCTGCGCGTTGTTTCTTGGCAGGTGGAGCACCACCTGCCACCTCAAAGTCGTCTTCGCTACGACCAGGCGAATGACGAGGACCAGGAGGAGCTTTACGCTCCTCATACCACCGTTTGACGGAGTTGTCGCTGTCGTAATCGACGGCGTCAGACTCTACTTCGCCATCACTTAACGGCGAAGCAATTCTAGCGGGCTTAAGCTCGCTAGAATCGTTGACAGGGACGGTGTCGTCCTCGCCCTCTTCGGAGTCAGATGACTCTCCGAAGATGTCGTTGGGCTTCTTCTTAGCCACCCGCCTTACGGCAGGTGGAGGCATGGAAGATGTTGCATTCGCGACATCTTCCCGCCCTCTCTTAGACACTGCTTCCGCAGCGTCTACTACGAGAGACAATGGGTCTCTCAGCTTTGCCTTTCTCTTCGACGCTACATTAGTAGCGTCGGCATTCGATGACACCTCTGCACATGATGCAGAGGCGGAAGCTGCTTTAGCAGTATCGGCAGCGCCCTTAAGAGCGCCGCCGCGTTTGCCGACCATTTGTTCTCTTTTGGTCGTTTGAGGTTAATAACAAAATATCGTTATGACCAACAAGTGCCACCATTCGATTGGCCAATATTACTTTATATTATTGGCCAACCAGCTTGAGTGGGGGGTGATGTAATGGGGTGCCATTACATAAGTGATATTTAAGTAGAAATATCACAGTTCAATTTCAGACTTAATGTCTGAAATGTGAATATTGGATTATAAGTTGTTATAATCCACCTTGAGAACAGATTCTGATACAATTATCGAATCTAACAAGTAATCTAATGATAAAGATATCATTCAGACCAGCTTTATACTACATGTTTGTATGATTAGTTTAGATTTAATTATAGTTATTAGCTCTAAACCACTCATAATATATTCACTCTTAAACTGACCTTCTTCCGGACACGTAGCCTTAAGTTATATATATTTAGGGTCCGTCTGGTTGGCCACAAATCCGCTGGATTTCCCTGGATTTGCAAAAAATACACTGTTTCGGAGCAAATATTGTTTCAGCCGAGTTGGGTGTGCTGTCTGGTTCGCCAACCATCTGTTTTCCAAACACTGTTTTGACCTCCATCCGCTGTTTCCGAAATACGAGGTCGGAGTCGTATTTCGAAACAGTGGATGTATTTTTACGGTACGCTATAGTCGATAGAGAACAGGAAACTGGTGTATTTTAAAGTTAAGAGTAAAAACATATACTAAATCTTCCTTATTCGTGAGAGAGTACTTGAATATAATTAGTACTTCAGCAAGATACCTTCAATCGGCGGCATGATCGTCGGCTTCGTCACGAGTACCGCGGCGACCACGGTGTCATCGTCGTCTTGTTTTCTCGAGACCCATTCGTTTATGATTGGTATTGAAATGGTGCATTTTTTTGGCGCTGACAGCTGCGTTTGATCGTCTTGGGATTGTGATTTATGTACCGGTACATGACTTATAAAATATTAATAGAACCCTTTTCTAATCCTGCGTAAGTGGTGCGCAAGACGCAATGTTATGTCTGATAGAATGTACTTAAAAGTATAGGAAAGGCACCAGAGGTAGATAGATAACTAAGTTAACAAATATTTACAATTAATTAAAAATGCAAAGGCTCTTTCATAGCTGCTCAATGGCTTGGCTCACCATTACTTACTTCAGCTGTACCCATCTTGTATTGTCGTAAACGTGAAACTGCCAAATTAAAAGCATGGATAGTGTTACCAGACAGCAACGATAATTTTAAACAGTGTTTGATCGTGAATGTTTTGATCAAATC
>MIQA02024204.1:0-15944 GCA_001887855.2 Sclerospora graminicola
ATACGAGCGTATGAAGCCACATCTTCGTGAGGACGGGGCCAGGCTCCAATTGTGTATGCAGTGCTTTTTCAATCTATCGGTAGCACCATCCACAACGGTATCGGAGACCCTACGCCAACGACAAGATACCTCTCTTGTTTCTTCTGTTCCAGAATTAGCGTTGAGAGCCAATCAATTTATAATAGCTAATAGTTAAAGACTAAATGGACTTTACTTATATCTATCTAAATTAATTATCCAGGGAAATTATAAGTGTACCGCCCCCTTTTTACATGCACCTCACTATTGTTATATGTACATCACTTTTGTTACGTGTACCTCAGTCTGGCTATAGTTAAAAGGACAAATAGACTGCTATAACAACAATCATAATACCGGTATTGCGTATGACTGGCAGCGAGCAAAGTGCGCGCAATTATTTCGTAATTACGTAGGTCAAGGATGGCGAAACTTTGAAAACACTTGAGAGCGCATCCCGACGAGAACTGCAAGCACTGGCCAAATAGCTGCAGCTGTGCCGTAGATATGCCAAGTCCGAAGTCATTGTGAAATGCGTAATGCAGTTCCCAAACGACAATCCCGAAGACACGATTTACAGTCTGCTGCTTTTAACCACTCCGCCATTTCTCCATTATATTTTGATGACGGAGAAATAGCTGAGTGGTTAAAAGCGGCAGACTGCAAATTTGTCGACGAACTATGACACGTGCTACAACAATAAGAGGAAAGTCCCTTCATATATCCAGAGAGGAACGATGTATATTCAACTCCGTTCGTATTGTATTATATGTTTCAGTCTTTGTGTTGTCCAATTCGGCTTGGTGAGATTGGTTCCATTTCGTTACGACTAATTCAGCGCGTCAGTAAGCTTAGCCATCCGAAGTAGAAAGACTACTACTTTGACATTACGTGTCACAATACTTGAGCACGCATTATGCGGATGACTACATGTATGTTACTTCGGATGAAGGTAGGGATGCGCCTAGCAATATTGTCGGCAATAGTGATAAAATAGGGACGCCATCTAAAAAAAAGAAAAACTAGGTAGCCCTCAAACCTCTCAAGTCTACAGTCTAGTTGCTTTCCTTAAAACGACCAGCCCAGTCTCAGTCTCACCTTCAATCATCGCTTTTTCAGCAATGGACACTCGCTCTTCATCGCGTTTGTCAACTGTATCTGTGGTATGCCAGTCAAACTACACGTTTGATTTGTCTCCTCCGTCTTCCTGAGCAACTCCATTGGTGTGATACGAGATGTCCATTGGGGAATCTAAAATCTCCGCTTGTGCACCGACACATGCCATCAGATAGGCGCATGCAGAAGCATTCATGGTGAGCCAGTATAGATGCTTCGTTTGGTAAGTCGGCCTGCTATCGCTGTATTTTTTTTCTGTGTGAGTTTCGTTTTAATTAAAGTAGGTACTGACCGTATTCCTTTAGTGAACGCGACTTTCTTTTTTTCTCAAATAGAACCCCCCCCAAATATAACCCCACGTCTGGGTGGGGTTATAGTGATAACCCCAGTGGGGTTCTAATACAGGTTTTACAGTACTTCAAGAAGTAGGACTCTTATTACCTAATCAAATACCATTCCAGTGTGTTACCGGTAGCCGAACTCACCAAGAAATGGCGTGAATAATGCTGGATCGCGATGGTGGGTTTAGTGGGTTTTCCGGCAGAATGGGAGGACCGGTATTTCCAGGTCTCGACGCCAGCACAAAAATTAGCCATTCTCAACAGTAGGTAGGAGTGGACCCGCCTTCGCAAATTAAAATACGGGGGAAGCGGCATCCTACGTATGCTATCGCCGAAGCAGAATATGGTGCTGGCTCAAGGACTGTTGAGTGCTTTTCTGCACGCGAAACAGGTGGCTGTACTACTTGGCCTTGATTACTACCCAAGGGATTCAATAGTCACGTTATTTCAACGCCACTTACAAGCACGATCGTTGTCGTCAACATATACAGCGTGTATTGATGCAGTTGAGCGGGGTGCCGGGTCGAGTTGGAAGAATTTTACATTTTTTATGACATCTACGCGAGTGGTGATAACAGTGTGAGTGTACCGAATTACCGGTACAACACCGGTACTAAGGGCACCGACATGGTCAATATTATACTACTTCTTCCGTCCCAAAATATAAGGCGGAGATTTTTCAAAATTCTCGATTAAGGCTCCCAGAAACTACTGCATGCTGTTGATTAGCGGAATAGAAAGCGCTTTTATTGCTGATTGGCGGGGTTTTTGGTGCGAGCCGATTGACGCTCTAGATCGTGAGATATGACGAGCAAAAGTTGGGATTCCCAAGCCTCCACATTTTAAAAATGACGCAGCGCCGCTCATAGCCCTCACAAAAGCGCAAGAACTTGACCACAGACGAGCGCAGAGCCGTACTTGCCCGTATGCATGCGGCGGCCACAAAACTTTGCCTTCCAAGGGGACTTGTGCCTGCTTTATCCGTCAAGTTTGACTGTTCCGAACGTTTGCTTTCCGCCTTTGGAAATGGCGAGAGAGGAAATCCAAGCGGGCTCCATACACGACGGGGAGTGTGAGAGACGTGACAGACCACGCTTGAACGGTGAATTAGCAGCGAAAATCTCTCCAAGACCATCGTACTTTTGCCTCCATGCACGAACCAACGTTTGCACTTTAGCGGAGCTTGTGGGTATAATTAAGTCAAGTCTGCATCGATACTCTGCCCTATATTTTGGGACATGCTTAACTGTCGACTGCGCCTTATATTTTGGGACTGAGGAAGTATTATACTATTATAACCTCAACTCTCAGGACACATATACTAAACATCGTTTATTACGTGATATGGAATTTGACTCAAGATGCTCCCAATATCGTCCCCGGGCAGCTGGGGCTACCTAAACGATAATCAGCCAAAACATTCGGGGTTTCACCTCTCGGGATATAAGTGATTGGTTGCTTGCATGGCGATCAGGGAAGGCAGGACAGCAACCTCACCAGATTCTCCTCCAAGAAACACATATAACGACAGAAGCAGAGAAATCAGAAGTTGCAACTAAATGGACTCAAGCTTGGGGAATCTATCACACAACAATACCGCTTTCTTACTGGAGTGTTTTTGGAAAGAAGCAGGGTGGAGTCGCTATTTTAGTTCGTCCGGACATAGCTCATCAAATATCACCCTGGAAATATGGGGACTGGTCACACCGCTTATCGCAGTGCAATGGAAGGGGTGTACAGTAATTAATATTTATGTCCTTCCGCAGATTTGAACTCCCAAGAGGATTTTTTTCTCGTTCTCCGGCAGGCTCTTCCACGGTGTCTTGATAATCTAATTCTACCGATTTTAACTGTGTCGATTCACCGGTACTAGATCGCCTAGGTGGACAGCGATCTACCAAACCAGAGTGTGCAGTATTAGTGATGGACTGGAATTTATATGATGCGCGTTTGCTACTTGGTTCTGCCTTAGCTGAGACAGAGCTGGATCCAACAGAGTATTTTACATTCTGGAGAGGAGTACAGGCAAGTCGTCTCGATCGGTTTTATGTTACCGTTATTGGAGACCGTGGGTGGCCTGGGTTTCGGTGGATATTCCACCAGTCTATTCCGACCATAACCAAGTCATGTTAAAACCAGCAGCATTAACGGGGCACGGTATGCAGCGAATGATAACCTATCTTTTTCAGGGGTCCCGCTCGGAGAATATTCATTTATCGATACTAGAACACATTTCTAGGAGAGCAGACATAGCTATAGATGCCGGAACATGGGATAATCTGGTTGACCATGTCCGGGACGTGCTTTATATTTGGAGAAAACGCTTGTCGAGAAGACGAAAACGGAGTGTGGTGAAGCGATCTGAAAAATGTTGAGAATAAGGTGGACCACACATGACCGTTGATTGGAGACGATGGGAACATCCATCAAGATGAGCCAGTTGATGGGTGGTACAGGCTGATCTTGTATACGACGAAAAGGTGGTGGACAACGGGCTTTCGTAATGTGAAGGGATAAGCCAAGTACCGTTACTACGCCCGGTCCCGGATATTAATGGAACGGCGATAATCACGATCTGATCAGGATATTGCGTATTAAGTGGAGTTCACGTGGACCTATAGGACAAGATCGACTGGGACAAACGGGAGATATTGCAGCAATGGCGAAGTGGCATATTAGGAACAGTTATCGGGATGAGTTATGAACAGTACAAATGTTGAAGTTGGATGTGATATGAAGTTTCGGCCCGATCTGCCGAGCCACCTAACTCTGCCCTAGAATACGAAGATCAGGTACAGAATAGAACGGGGTATGTGGAGTGGCGAGTCGTTCGAGTATTACCAAGTTAAGGCAAGCGATGAGAGTCGATGGATCTATCCAGAATTGATGTAAGAAGGCCCGATCAGGCCCGACTTCACGGGAAATGCTGAGTCGGTGCGATCTTGATACCCCGACAGGTGATGAAGGTCGAGAACATGGTCGAGTGAGCAGGCAAAGTCGATGTGATGGTAACCTGGAGGTGTTTCGATGTGATCTGGGGCTGATCGCCCTGATCACTGCCCGATCACTCGGCCGATCGCTGTGCTGATCATGATCAGGGCTGATCGGCCCCAAACCGGCTCCCATGTGTGAAGGTAGATAAAGTTTTCAGTTAAGCCGGGTTGGATATGAGGTGAACAGTGTCCGAGAGGCAGATCTCGAGCGGTTTCCAGGCTGTTTATCGAGAGATCAGGATGGTTGAAGATCGCCATAGAGTTTGACCATAATCGGGTCAGAAGTGGTACGGACCAGTTTGAAGGTGCAACAAAGATGGGTAAGGTGGTACTACGCAACCGTGCGACGAAGCGAACAGGATCGAAGTATGAGGCAGGCACATGAGTTGGTGTACGGTACACTAGGTATAGGACATTGCATATATAATAACAGGTTTTGATTTACCCCCTAAGCAAAGAGTCGCTCCGACACGTATCGCGGTCATTGGGAGTACAGGGTTAACTAGTCCCCTCTTGCTCAACTAAATTCCCGGTTAAGACGCGCTTAGACGCATTTTGGCTTACCGGAAGGCCCCAGACGGGTTAACTAGTCCCCTCTTGCTCAACTTATTCCCGGTTAAGACGCGCTTAGACGAATTTTGGCTTACCGGAAGGCCCCCGACGGGTTAACTAGTCCCCTCTTGCTCAACTTAATTACCGGTTAAGACGCGCTTAGACGCATTTTGGCTAACCGGAACGCCCCAGACAGGTTTTGTTTAGGTTATCAAACCTCACCCTCCACGCGCACGTGTTTGGCACACGTTTAAATATTGGAAAGGTTTTGTGGAGATAACGTTTTTGGATTACTGTGGAAGATCGTGGTTTGATCGCGTTTTTCTTGGTTCTCGTTGTCTCTCGTTCTGATTGGCTGGCCTGATCGGACGAAGTTTCCCGATCAGTGTTTAGATACTGAAGTTGAGTATAGACCCTAACCCGTTCTCCGGTGAAAATTTCACCCGAGGGTACCCCCGTCTCGAGAAGGTCATCCCCTCCGACCTGATCAAGATCATCGTTTTTGTCACCGAGTCCACCTGAGTGAGTGTAACCACCCCCGATCAACGGGTACACAAGGTGAGATGAAGATAAACATAGATCCTGACGCGCATGAAGACCGGCCAGATGACCGGGAGGATCAGATCAGTCACCATAGTGGTGATTCATCTGATTCCGATGCTGATCAGGATCGACGGAGTACCCCTCCGATAGTTGGTCGTCCGGGCCAGTGGGTATCCGGATTCCACCCACGACTTCGGTCATGGATTTGGAAATCGGCTCCACCACAATGGTGCGCGTGCCCGGATCACTTGGTGACTCAGGATATCACCGTGATTCCTTTGATGATGAAAAAGATGTGAAAATCAAAGTGGAGGAAACTTTTTCGGGTGTATTGGAGGAAGGCGTATCGCCTCCGATGCTGTCCAAACCTAAAGGAAGCGATGGTCGACCTGGTCTGGTGGAGTTCCAGGTCGAAATTAAAGATATAACAACTCCCCACATGGCATCGATCGGGGCCGATCTGGTTTTAGTAAAATTAACTATAATCCGGGAAAGGATCGAGGTGCTGACCTCGATCCTATGCATAAGAAGAAAATGGAAAAAGAAAGAAAAAACATGGGGGCGGATCAATGTGATCCACCTAAAAAATATGTGAAACCGAAACCGAAGATCTTCGAAGAAGATGAAGAGAAGACCGAACCAGCTGAGAAGACCACTGTTCAAGATGTAGAACGACTGTTCTATCTTCGAGAGTTTCACAAGTTCCTAGCTACCAACCGAGTGATGAAGATCATAAAACCCAAGATCATCGGGAAGCTTGAAGGTCGGGCGACCAGGCCGGTTATCACAGGTAGTCAACTTGACCTGATCAGGAACCTCTTGGCGCAGATCGACGAAGTTGGTTTCACTACTGGTGCGTTCGACGCGAATATGCTGTTCGATCTAGACCAAGGAACGATCAGAGAAGCTATGACAACTCTGTATGATCACCTTGCCTCGCTACTCGGGGCGAACCCCGTGGTCCAGTCGCCGATCGCGGATCCTTCACACCGATCGCAGTTGGTTGAATATCCTATGGATATTGAGTCAATATATCAATCGTCATCACAGTCTGGAGCGGACTTTACCGACTAATCGGTTGGAGTAACTCGTATGACATTGGACCCGAAAGGGATCAAGCACATTGACCCCAAGATCGAGTCGCAGAGCAGGAAAAGAAAGCCCGAACCTGGTCGCGTCGGATTAGATGACAGTTTTGAAGATGCTCAAGAAGTTGCACTGAACAATCCGACTCCTAACAGTAACCCTACCAGCATACCAGAAGTCCCAGAGCAAATGAGAACCATGTTCGCGACTAGATACATCGATTTGTGGGTGAACAATGCGGGTTACCTCAGTACACACCTGGGCAAGGACAACCATGGCGATCGACACCAAACAGGAACCAATCCACTGCTAAACCAGTCAAGAAACCTGTGGATGTGGATATGGAATCAGTTCGATCGGCCGGAATTGTTCGATCAATATGCCAGGTCGGTCACCAAGATCGACTTCATAGATCACCTCTACGTAGTGATGTAGAAATGGAATCAGATGGAGAGATCAGTCAACATTTTGATTTGATGCCTCGTTGGACAATTATGTCCTCCGCGCAGGCATTTGACAGTGACTCTGGAACGATCACTCGAGTTCGGATGTCGGCGATCTCGAAATTAAAAGACTTCACCGGCAAGGATATGGACGATGATCAGGCGAGAGCTTGGTTGAGTGGGACGAAATTAGCCTTTTTGAGAGATAAGACACCGGATGGTGAAAGATGTCTGATTTTCGCTGATTTGATGAAGGGTCCGGCCAAGAACTGGATTAAACAGCTGAGCCAAGAAGTACGTTTGAAGTGACCTCAATTGTGTGAAGCATTTGAAGAGCAATACTGCAACTCAGGGGTATCTGTCGCGAGACAGTAATACCATATGAAGAAAAGATCCGATGAAACACCGATTGAATACTTACACCGCTTGAATGTTGCTGGTCTGCGCGCGAAAATGCCAATCAAGGACCCACGACACACGAGTATAGCTCGCGAGCATGTCGAACACTTTATTGGCACTTTGGACAATCGTGATTTGGCTAATCAGTTAACCCTGCTCTGTATAAGCAATTCGGAACAATTGGAACTAACCTTGAGAACGCTGCAGCGGGCCAAAAGTCGACAACCCAAGGTCAAGGTTGGATCGAACCGGTACCGGTCGAAACCACACCCGGACCAGGGCAAGATACCAGCGGCACGACCAGCCAGAGCTTTTCGGATGATTACGAAGGAATCGGACAGCTCCAGTTCGGAAGAAGAAAGTGGTCAATCAAGTTTAGGCTCAGACGAGAAGCAGTATCGTCATACCCTAACGACGGAACCAGTATTCCGTCCGAGATCATCGATTAACGGCATGGATGGACGAAAATCAGGTGGGGCTTAACCTGATCAAACCTACAATGCACGCATTTCTTGCAAGGACCGACCTTGCAAGAAATGCGTGCATTGTGGGTCGACTAGATATGGAGATCGTGATTGCTGGAAGAGAATTACATGTGGAAAATGTGATCGTAAAGGTCACCCTTCGGATCATTGTTTTTTCGTATGTAAAACCCGTGGGAAGATTCACGACGCCGATGTCTGCCCTATTGAAGAATTTTTCAATCTGATGCGCAAGTGGTATGTGCCGACTAAACATGCTGGCATGCTCCCTCCAGATGTCGAGAAAATGTTAAACTAGATCGCTCGCCAGATTGGAATTTGGGTCGAGCCGAGCGATCTACGTTCTGCATCTATGCATATGTCGGTAGCGGAAATAAATTTGAGGAAAAGGAGATAACCGACAATACATGTTCTAATTCAATTTGCGTCGATCGATGTCCGATCACAGTCTCAGAGTGGATGGATATTCCCAATCGGACGTGATCATGGAGTTGGATCTACTGCCCGGCGAGTCCCGAGGATACTGGAAGTATCACTCTCCCGACAAGTAGTTTAAACAAGCAAAAGCTAATGGGAAGATCAACAACGAAAAAGCCACTATTGTATTTGACTCTGGAGCAGAAGTCTCGATCATCGACTCCGCCTTTGCTCGTAAGGTGGGATGCCGTATAGACAGTACCCAGAGGCAAGAATGTGTTGGGATCAGCGAAAGTTCGTATATGACGGAAGGACGATCACGCGTTAAAAATCACTCTGGCAGGTTCCTTGGTCTACTATTTCAACGCTTGGGTTGGCCGGTTAGCCGGTCAAGACGCCATATTGGGAATGGATTTCATGGTACCAGCCGGTATACGGCTCGACCTGTCTCATGAAACCCTGACTCTGCCAGATGAGGTGCAGATTCAGTTATTCGGCCGGCGACCTTTATATGGTACTCATGTACGGATGCTAAAAATGGGTCAGTACGAAAACATCGAGGTAGCCTGATCAGTTGACGTGATGATTCGGCCGAGCGATCGGCAACAGAAGTTGTGGCTAACCCGTGGTGAACGATGGGTACCACCGTTCGTAAAGGGTATCGGCAGATCAAGTTACATCAGGATTACAAACAAATCTGATCAGGCGCTAATCGTTCACGAAAACATGATCCTAGGGATGTAGTTACCCGAAGGGAAAGTATTTCGACAGATTGGGTATGTCTCAGTGGGATCACGAAGATAGATTGAATGGCAAAATCTGGCCTATCAAGCCACCACAGACCTGATCAGTGACGAAGACCTGGTAGACGAAGATACCTCACCTATGGTTGAGAAGCCGGAATATGCTATTCTGACTAAGCTGCTGATCAGGAGACCGTCGGTCGAAGTGACAGGGGAAAGCCGGGTCAAAAAGGTCCACAAGTTTTGAGTATTTTTAGACCCGGCTCACCGAAAACAGCAGGTCCAGAGAGCGAAAATGATGGTGATGAGTTCAGAAATGATCCGGAGGAGAAAAAGGAGGATCAATCTGCCGAAGTCGTTAAAGATATATGCCGAACCGGAGGAAGTAGATCCGGTAGACGAACAAGTGTGTATACATGAAGGTGGTGATCAATACGTTGAAGGTATCGAGAAGCAGATGGCAGTGTTGCCGGAAGTATCGTCAAATATACCAGAGGTCACCATGGTGGATCTACAGGTCGGTGATCCCGAAGTGAACACTCCCGAGCAGATTGATCAGCTAAAGAAGATCATCTGGAAAAAGCGCCATTTATTAATTAGGAAGGGTAACACCTTACCCCCAGCTGCTTACGGAGCTGTTTGCGATATAGACGTGGGGAATGCGAGACATATCGCTCAACGTTGTCGCAAAGTCACGCCACAATACCGGGAAAAGTTATCCGATTTGATCAAGGGCTTGTTGAGTACAAAAATCATCCGACCTTCAACATCGAAGTGGGCATCACCGATTGTGATTGTGATAAAAAAGAATGGGGTCGATATTCGACTTTGTATCGACTATAGAATGGTGAATCGCCTCACAAAGTTGATGGTCTACCCGATGCCCCTGATCAATGATTTACTGGAAGATCTGGACAAAGTTTTATGTTTTGTTCGCTAGATATGGCTAGTGGTTTCTGGGTGGTTTCAATGACTGATCGTGCTCGAGAGATTTCGGCTTTCGTTACACCTTTCGGCATTTTCGAATGGAACCGGATGCCGTTCGGCTTAAAGAACGCCCCACAGATCTATCAGAGATTGATTGATAATGCTCCCTATGGATATTTCCAGATCAGTGCCGATCGAGAAGCCACCGATCTACATGATGTGTTTACGGAGGGCGAACCCGACCATGATCAGAGACGATCAGTTTTGGGAAAGCGATCATATATATACGACATCTTGGTTACGGCAACATCATGGGATATGCTATGTGATAAGGTCGAACGACTCCTTGACACTTGCGAACGCTGGAATTTATCGATCAGCGTAGTCAAGATCTTCTGGGGTCAACCCAAGGTCGCCTACCTTGGCCATAATGTGTCGAGTCAGGGCCTGGAGCCAAACCCCAAAGTTTTGGGCGCTGTCAGTAACCTGCCTTTTCCCCGATCACTGAAGGCTATGCAGTCTTTTCTCGGATCCCTGAATTATTATAGCCGGTTTATCGAAGACTTCTCGATATATGCCGCTATATTATACGAATTGAAGGAAGTGGATTATCATGGGCTACGAGAACGTGATCGAGTGGGAAAGTCACTAAGTGAGACTGGTCGCGAACCGAAGTTATCGAATCGAATCTCAAGACTGGATCACTGATCGATCGAACTGTGCCAGGGTCAGAGGGTCATATGGAACGAGCTATGGTAGCTTTCAGTATGCTGAAGGCGAAGATGATTTCGACTCCGATACTGAAGCATTTCGATCCGGAGAAGATTCCCGTGGTGATTCTATACGCCAGTAAATGGGCAATATCGGCCGCACTGGTCCAAGATCACGACGGAGTATATTGCCCAGTGACGTTTACAAGCCGGACATTAAAACCGAACGAGGTCAACTACGGTATTGTGGATAAAGAAGTGCTGGCACTATTACGCATATTGGATGTCTGTTACTCTATGCTGGTGACTAGATCGATCAAGGTATTGTCTAGGCGATCTACTCTGGCTTGGTTATTGTCTGCGAACGGGTTAGACGGAAGACTGGGGCGATGGGCAGCGCTGTTATCTCAGTGGACCTTGGAGATCATCAAATGCACCAAGGGTGAAGAAGAAATTCTCGGTACGCTAGCAGCCAGTATCACACCCCGATCAGAAGTCGATGAAGCCCTGGTCGAGGTCGCGCCTAGGAAACAACCAAGAGAATCAATCATTATACCCCCACCGATCGTCGGCTCGGAGGAGAATCTGATCGTTGTAAGTTTCGACGGATCAGCGAGCGTGAAGAAAGGCGTAGGGGCGTATAGCGCGTTGTTGTGGAAATTGCCGGAATGGACTGTCATATCTGCTGGTTCAGACTATACCCCGGGCATCACAGTCAATGAAGCCGAATATCGTGGTCTGCTGCTAGGTTTGGATCTCCTGCAAGAGCAAAAGATCGGAAGAGTAATCATATGTGGAGATTCAAATCTGGTAATTCGGCAGATCACTGGAGAAATCGATTGCAAGGCACCGCGTTTGAAGTTGTTGAATGATCGTGTTATGAAAGCTCTACGTGGATGGCCAAGTCATGACCTCTTACATGTGAAACGCGATTGGAACCGGAGTGCGGATCACCTAGCCACGATGTCCATGCGTGATCAGACTGGATCGATGATTTCCGATAAAGCACTGCTGGAGGAATTGGTCGAGATCAATAGGTTGCCCGAGCTGATTCATGCGGAAGATAAACAGGCAGCATCCCAGGTCTCGATCATGACGAGATCACGAGCCAGATCAACACCTAGCAGGCCATTCTCTCGATAAAGCCTAACGGAAGAAATAGTACAGGAAATGCGGATTGAAAGAATTCTCAAGGCACAAGACGAAGAAAAATGGATCGTTGATTTGAAGGCTTTTCTGAATGGAGATTTGGAGAAATTGAGCCAGAATGAAGCAAAAGATTGTGTTAAGATCGCGTCCAGCTATGAGATTGACGAAAACGATTTGTTATTTGACTATGCCCAAGCTGAACAGGCCGACGCAGATCTGGACCGATCAGCGAGACTTGTGATTCCAGAGACCTTACAAGCAGATATCTTGCATCAGTATCACGTCAGTTTAGAGGGTGGTCACCAGGGCGTGGGTCGGACATACCACAGGATTCGCAAACATTTCCACTGGAGAGGTTTATATCGAAGTGTCCAAAAGTTTGTCGGAACATGTAAAGATTGCGAAACCGGGAAGGGTATGCCGAACATCCGGGGTAGATCACCTGGAAACATCCAAGCGACTTACCCTTTCCAAGTGATAGCGATGGATCACATACCGTCCTTGCCGAAATCGCTCAAAGGCAATACAGAACTGCTGATTTGGACTGATCTGTTCACGGGATTGGTGATCGCGAAAGCGGGATCTACCCGAACAGCCCAACAAGTCGCCTGCAGTTATGAGGAATGTGTCTTTAGGCGGTTTGGAGCAAGTGAGGTGATCAGGCACGATCGGGAACCAGGTTTCATGGCTGAAGTTTTTCTATCATTTAATCAGATGCTTGGTCAGAAACAAAGCGCAACCATGGCCTACCGTCCGCAGGCGAACGGCAAGGCCGAGCGCATGGTGCAGACGCTAACCAGAGCTATTAAGATGTATGTCGCGGATTCCGCTCAACGATACTGGGGTGAGTATGCAGAGAGACTGGTGTTTGCGTTGAATTCTTCTTTCGATCGGATCAGGGGAGATACTCCGTTTTACTTGGCGTATGGTTGGGACCCCCGATCTACCATCGAGTCGGTGATTCCCGTCGGATGTACCCGAGGTCGAGATCGCGAAGCTCGTCGATGGCATATGGGACTCCAGCGCCATTACCAGCATGCGCGGGAACAAGTGAATGAACGACTGCGGAGGGCGATCCAAGAGAGAGCTGATCGGAATAATGATCAAGCCGATTCGCATAATATCGAACCGGGATCAAGGGTCTGGCTTTACTTGGATCGCGTGAATGAAGGATACGCCAGGAAGTTAGCGCATTTGTGGCATGGACCATTCCATGTATCTGAATTGATCGGCGATCATGCTGCCCGGTTAATCACTGCTGGTATCGATTATGGAATTTTCCTGATCGTCCACTTGTCGAAGCTGAAGCTAGTCCGGAAATACCCCGATCGCCCAAAAACCAGGTTGTCATCCGATGATCAGCCAAGGTTTGACTTCGACGAAGCTCTCTTGCCCGAAGCCAGTTGGGTTAGAACGTTGGATCAAAATGAATTTGAAGTGAAAAAGATTTTGGAAACCCGATCGGGCAAGAGGACCCGATTTGGTCCCACCCATTGTGATTACTTGGTTCAGTGGAAAGGTTACGACGATCCAGCGTGTGTAGATGAACGGGATCTGAACTGTGGAGCTTTACTAAGAGAGTTTGAACGTGATCGGGTGAGAAGAAACCGATTTGGAATTATGCAAACTCACGAAGAAGGCAACCAAGAGTCTCAATAGTCTGGGTTGACATATTGTGATGGATCAGCCAATGGTAATGGTCAAACAAGTTGAGATCGAGTTGATTGAGCTGGTTCAGATTCAACGGACATGTATAGACATATAATTCACGAAAACTACATTCGCGTGCATATGAACGATCGACATACAAGATGAAGATAACGCTGGAATCGGGACATGAAGTGTGGATATGGAACATGAAAGTTATCAGATAGCTGTCATGATATATTAATGATTAAAAAGAGAATGAAACGAAAGCTGGTTATCACGATAATTACGGGTCATACTTCGCGCGCAGACGGGAGATCTTGAGCGCCGTATGATCCATGGGGCTTGAGCGGTATTGGTTCCACCAGGGCTCTTGACGATCGGCAAAGTCCAAAGCATCGCGCAACGTGCCGATCGGAGTCGGGTGTTCATGACCAGGACACCAATCCCCGCCGTCGGCCTTGGCGCCTCGCATTTCCGCCCGGCGAACAGGCAGATGCAGCACGGCAGGGAAAACGAAAACGTCCAAGTCGCACTCGCCGCGCTGTATCCCATCAACCACATAGTCGTAGATCACGGCCCAAGCAGCTCAAGCTTTGGTGCATCGGCGCTTGCGACCATTATAGTAGTGCTCAAGCCACGCGTCCTTATGCCTCTTCGCAGTGATCGGGAAATGGTGAGTTGCCTCCCATAGCGCCTGAACATGTTTCCAATAATACGAGGCCAGGTGTCCCTACAGATCTCCAAACCAGGGGCGATCGGAAAAGTCCAACCCGAGCATAGGCCTCATGAGAACATCCCAAGGCTCTGAATCGATCAAGAGCTTGATGGCCCCGAGTGTCAGCACATCAGGTTGCCAGTGCTGTTCCTTGGGCGCCGGCGACCTGATCGGGAAAATCCACCCTGGCGGACGGTACCAACAGCGAGGGACGAGTTTGCGTCGTACCAAGAGAACCAGAGGCGTTAAGTCCCATTGCTATCGGCACTCCAGGGTTGTCGGGTTGCCAGATGGGTCTTCGACGGTTTGCCCTGCAAAACGACGTATAGATCCATGAACTTCTCCTTCGGATCATAACTGTAGTTGTCTTGATGGATCGTCGATTTGTCCGCTGGAACGAAGACGCCAGTGAAGTTGGGCGGTCGGGTGGTCAGCGTCGTACCGGCGGCCGGTAGAGTGCTAGAAGCAGCCGGAGCCGGTCGCTTGTCTTCGAGATCGTCTTCCTCATCGCCGTCGGAGTCAAGCAAAGCGACGGCCCTGGTCAGCGAAGTTGAGCCCGACGAGGCCGCTACCGGAATTCGACGATCAGCGCTGCGTGATCTGGCCAAAGCATTTAGCGTCCTTTCGTCCAAATCTGTCGACTCGTCGTCAGAGTCAGCAATGAGACGAGAGCGCTTGGCAGGAACCATCTTCTTCTTCGATAAGCTCGCCCGTTTACGCTTCGCCGAACTCAAGATCGACGAGACCGATCTCGAAGCTAGCGGCAAACGGGATGGAGTGGACGCAGGAGCCGCTGCCTTGCTGATCACGGGCTGATCAGCATCATGAATCGGCGAAGAAGCGACGGAGAAGGTGAGCGACGGCGGGCTAGATCCAAGAGGCTTAAACGACGGTGTCCCAGCCGGAACAAGAGCCGATCAGCTCAGGGAATCCCTGAAAAGCCGTCCGAAGCAACCCCGAATCAGCGTTCGGGTCGGTCCACCTGTCCATTGTCTGGTGGGCAATCTTCTTCAAGTCGCCATGACGTTGGGTCCAAGCGCGCTCATCGAGCTCTAGGGTTTCAAGCTTAACCCGAGCAAGATTAAGCTCGCGCCGGCGATCTTCAGCTTCCTTCTGGTTCTCGCTCAACCTTTTTTGTATATTGGCACGGCCGATGCGCGAAACAGAAAACTGTTTCACCAAGAGCTGGACCGGTTCATCCGTGTGACGCACTCGACTTCCAGGCGCTACACTTCCTCGGCGGTACGAATTTTGTTCCGAAGTAGCTGATCATGGTCGCGACGGTGGTCATCGAGCTGTTCAAATGACCCACCATCTCGACCATCGAACACTTCATCGCCGCGATGCGCTCGTCTGAAGCAAGGAAGCAAGGATAGAAGAAGTTTTATACATATTGCAGAAGAAACAGATGGGTCGGACATACCTTGATTGCGGACAGTGACAGACAGCGAGCGAATCATCGATTGCAAGAAGCGACAGTATCCGAAGGCTTAGCGGAGACGCGCAGGGCATCGAGATCAGCAGATTCCTGAGTTAGTTTCCTTGTACGATGCTAACCGGACGCTTAGTGCCGAGTTATTTGATCGCCGGGTCGTCATAGATAGTCTGGAGCGTGATTCTGCCGACCTGGCAAACCAACTGTCGACTTTACGACTGGATT
>MIQA02024205.1:0-15008 GCA_001887855.2 Sclerospora graminicola
AGTCGGATAGAGTCGGGGTCCAAAAGTGTAATGAAATGAGGCCCTTAGAGCACCGCGCTTGACATGGCTTACACCACCCTGTATAGGGTCAGGTTCTCTAAATATCATCTCTACGTGCTACCGACCACCGACCTCGTTTGGTGCAGTGGTTAAGGCCCTGCCCTCGGGACCGGGAGATTGCGGGTTCGAGTCCCACCGTGAACAAAAGCCGGATAGTGTCGGTGTCCAAAAGCGTAATGAAATGAGGTACTTTTAGCATCGCGCTTGACATGGCTTACACCACCCTGTATAGGGTCAGGTTCTCTAAATATTCTCTCCTGTGATAGAGCTATAACTACGTCACGGATATGCTCAATAACGATCTACGTGTGCTCATTTATGCTAGTGATGCGGATATAGTTTGCAATTGGGATAGTCGCATCGCCCGTTTTCTTCTGGAGCATAGATCGGTGATGTCTTGGGGGGAGTCTATATCCAACACGCATTTTGGCTAAATCCAACTTTTGAGTCATCAAGGGTTAGGGCCACCAAAAATGGTGAGGGCCAAAAAGGGTAATTTTACCCAAAAATTGCCAGGGTTGCGCCAAAAATGGTTAAGGCCAAAAAAGTGTAGTTTCTGGATGATGTCTTAACTTTTTACACGTTGCTCATTATGTTTCTCTCAGTTTATCGTTTCGTGTAGACACTTGACTCGTTCGTTATGTTTAGAGAGAGGAGATATGGGAATGTTTACTTGTGTAAGAAGTAAAAATTCACAACGGATGCAATTCTTCGTGTATTCCTTTGTGAATGTTTACTTCTTGCACAAGTAAACATTCCAAAGGGATGCAATTCTTTCTATTTCAACAGAACGAACGAGTCGAGTATCTACACGAAACGATAAAATTGAGAAGCTACAAAACGAGAAGGAATCTTGCTAAAATGAAATCTTACCATACATCTTTTGCATTGCCGAGCATAGTACGAGGTAGACACTGACCCAATCACCTTGTGTTAGAAATAATAAAACAAAACATCAATCCACGAACGCTTCTTTCTTGTAGTTATATTAAATGATCTCTATCGATCGTACCTGGCGTATCGTCGACGCCCTAAAAGCTGAACCTGTTCATTTACTTCGAAACACTTTGCAGTAGATCGTTATTGGATATGATCCTAAAATACGTTTAGCTTTAACCGGATCAGAGCACTGTTCTTGCCTCTGCGTTCGTTTTTATTGTCATTAAGGCAACAATCCTGGAGTAAACTCGTCGCCGACACGAAGAGCTTGCCAATCGTGCAAAGTATGGCCTGGTTCAGTAATAACGTGTACCATGTAACGGGTACAAAGGTTGGGAAAAGAGGTACTTAGTACGGGTTTTCGTGCAACCCTACCCCTTGATGACTCAAAAGTTGGATTTAGCCAAAACGTAAGTTGGATATAGACTCCCCCTAGTAATGCTAACATGTATAACTACTTTTGGATTAATATGCAAGTGTCGATTGCAACAAGGTGCTTTTGTGACTGGTTAAAATCGTGCATATCTAATGAACACGCTTCACTTCGTATATATCTCAACCCACTCATTAAAAGAGGTTGAACGCGAGAACAACATCTAAAATAGTGTGCCGTCGCTCTTAATCTTAATGGGTGGACTCCCATCCGTGCGTTTCTCCTTTGCAATAATACGTCCACTTTTCCAACTTCCCCCTTCAAGCATCTATTCAATTGATAAGAAGAAGCAGCCAATTGTTAGAATCACATCATCTACGCAAACAACCCGGACAGCTTATACCTTGACAAGCGGAAATAAGTCAGCAGTGAAATTAAGACGTTCCAAAATCACTTTGTGCAGCTCGTCTAAGAGTGCGACCGTGAGAGCTCGCCACTCAATAATCACTTCGTTGCTTGGATCAAACTCATCCGTAAACGTCTTAGGAGATTTGGGTACCAATACACCAAAGTCGAGCAAAAGTCCACCATTGCGATACTCAGGCAAACCTGGTATCAAAAATGAGTGTTTAGAAACAATAGATGTGAAGCTACAAAATGTGAGCAGCGTACCGGTCATTAATGTGAGGTCTGTGATCTTGAACCCAGCATTGTGAAGCGGCTCCAATAGTGAATACGTCAACCACTGCGACAATTTGTGAAAACTCACATATTTTCCCCCTTTTTCATGTTCTGGCAAGTAACTAGTAGCAGTATTCAGACCTCATATATATCCTCATTTTTAGAAGCCACGTACGATAACTCCCACACGTCACCCATATTTTGCCCATTGATGCGTGTTCGGCTTTCGGGCCAGATATCCTGCAGTCCATGAAGCACCACCGTCCAGAGATTCGTAATGGATACTTCTCTATTGGTATTTTGGTGTTTTACCAAATAGTCCACCATATTACCCGGACGAATCGATCCATCGACTCCAGTGAAAAACTCTGGATAGTTTGTCATACTCCTACCCAGACGCTTTACCGTGTTTTAGTCTCGCGTTAGCACTTCAACTAAATCTACAAGCTAAAAAACCCATAATACCCACCTTGAGTAATTCTGTTCGTCCTGCACAACCCACCAAGGGATTTTCTTCGGACTATTTAAACAAGAAAAATATAAAGTTTATCCCTAAAAGCGAAAAAAAGCAATACAGACTGCATTTTACCACTTGAAACGCTTTGGAGATCGCGTCATCGGCCAGATTAGCCAGAGCTTTTGCGTCCACTCGATGGGGATTAGTCGCTGGATCCATCGAGAAGTTTCCCGTTTTGAACATGTGCAAGCTGGCAATGCCCAACCCCTCACTGCGATTATAAAAGTTTTCGGTTCCCGGCTCTTTAAACTGCCACGTGGGGCCAGCACCTGCATCCAGCAAGACACTAACGAGCGCCAAGTCCAGCAGCCGCCGGGTCTGCTCCATTTGATCACAGTGCCAAGTTGATGTCATTTTTTCGATGCGGTGTGGATCACCGGTCTCGAAGTGGCGCCACCGTGAGTGAAACGGAACATTGGCCTCGTTCGGAGTCGGATACGAAAGGCGAATCACCTTAATGACATAGTCAGCCAAGGGGGACATTTTACTTTCAACGACCGAAAAATGGGGCAATTTGTCGCCCTCTTTCGCTAGCTTCAGGACGCGGTGACAGCTGTCACGAACCGACGGAAGCGAACGCAAATACTCAACTTGGTCTTGAGGGGACACGGGCATTTTTCGATCTAAGGGAAAAGAATTTTGAGACTTCAAGTAGCCAGTACCGGTACAAGTAGACAGTACCGGTACCGGCGATCAAACCCCAATTGTACCCCATACATGGTACACCGTGCCAGCCAAATGGATGCTTGATCAAACACGAGATAAGCACGACTAATGATGCAACATTTGACTTGAGCGCATAGCAACTCAACACGCCAGAAACAGCTTGCATAAATAACTTTTCAGGTTTTAAAGTGTTTCCTCACATTTGTTGTTACCAAAAAAAGGAGCGCAAAGAAGAAACTCACCGATCGTGAGGCAGATGAAGTGGAAGAGCTCTAGCACTGCGCTGTTGCGTATGCGGCACATCGGCAGAGGATGACAGCAACTACCTCAATACAAAAATATAGACGCTCATATCGCCGACTGCTGCTCATCTTTCTTTACATCATCATGTTTATACCAGTACCAGATATTCTGTCCGTGGGGGGTTGGAGGGTGGATGAATTAGCTCTATCTTTGCGCTGATAAAAACATTTCGAGAGGAATTCATGCAACAAAATATGCAAAAAGCATCTCGAAATGAATTTATGGAACAAAAATATGCAGCAAATAAAGTCGATGCTTGTCTGCTTTATAAAACGGCCAGCTTATTCCAGTAAAATGTGGTGGAGTCGATTTCCAAATCCAAGACAAACGTTCTTGGTGGAGCTCAGATACCCACTGTCCCGGACGATAAATTGTCGTAGGGGTACTCTGCAAATTCTGCTCGACTTCCGGATCGGACAAGTCATCACTACAATGCTCGCCCGATCATCCCGATCTTCCGACCGGTCATCATGTACAACCGAATCCATTTTTAACTTCATCTCACTTTGTATCCATTGGTTCACGGTGGTTTCACTCACTCAGGTGGACTCTAGAGTGAAATAGTTTTTCCCGATCAGTTCGGGGGATGCGACCTCATCGAAATAGGGGTGTTCTCCGGTGGAAATCTTCACCGAGGACGGATTAGCGGTGGTACCGTATAAGCGTACCGTGTAAGTCGGGTCGGGATACTTTAACCGACCGGACCAGCCAATAACCACGTAAACCACGATAAAATCACAATCTTACACAGTAAATTATTTCCACAAACCTTTACCAATTTACAAACGTGTTCCAAACACGTGGCGGGGAGGGTTGAGGATAGAAATATCTAAAGCAATCCCGTCGGGGGTGCTCCGGTGAGCCAAAGTGCGTCTATGCGCGTCTCAACCGAAAATAAGCTGAGCTACGAGGGCTTTGTTAACCCTGTGCTTTCAATGACCGCCGACACGTGGCGGAGCGACTCCTTGCTTAGGGGGAAAATCCAATCTTGTTATTTATACAATACGTAATGTACCTATGTGACTTATCTAATATTCCGATCTTGATCGTCATATCTTGGAGCCGACTTGGGTCGGCTTCTTGAAAACATCACGACCCGGCGAACGCCTTGGACCAGGGGAACTTGCAATCAGGTCCTTCTTCAATCACTTGTAAGAGTCGCCGCTGTCGTATTCGATAGCGTCGGAATCTATACCGGCGATGCCGCTAAGCGACGAATCGTTTTCGAGTTTAAACTCGCTAGACGTCTTCTGGAGGACATCAACTTTCTGATCCCCCTTCTCGGAATAGGAGCTATCTCCGAACATCGACGCTGCCTTCCTCACCACCCGCCATACCGCAGGTGTTAATGTGTTAGATGTTGCATTAGCAACATCTTCACGCCCCCTTTTAGATGCTCCTTCAGCAGCATCTGCATCTTGATCCGCCAAGTCTCGTCGGACGCTGCTTTAGCGCCGCCACTGCTTGTGCTGGACACCTTAGCATTTGATGCTAAGGCGGAAGTCTTCTCCGACTGTTCAGCAGTGCGTATAAGAGCGCCGCTGCGTGTGCCGACCATGATGGGTCCTGGTCGTGGAGTTTTTGTTTGTAAACAATGGATTGTTTTGACCAACTAGTTCCACTAATCGATTGGCCAATATTAAACTTTTTTATTGACAAACCACCTTAAGTGGGGGTGATGTAATGGGGTACCATTACATAATTGATATTTAAGTGTAAATATCACAGTTCAATTTGAGACTTATTGGCTGAAATGTGAATATTGGATTATAAGTTATTATAATCCTCATGGAAATTCGATTCGGATGTAAGTACACATTCCAAGAGATAAGAGTAATATTAGATCCGTTTTACTGTAAACCTGTTAAATAACCCCATCCCTCGATTTGAACTCTCCTTGAGCAGAACCCCAGGTGCACCTGGGGTTTATGACCCATCAAACACATTTTTCCTCGAATAGAACCTCCCCTCGAATATAACCCCACGTTTCGGTGGGTTTATAGTAGTAACCCCAGTGGGGCTCTAAACCAGGTTTTACAGTATTAGTAATTGTATTAGTAGTATAAGGTAGTTCAATTAGTCTATAACTATTACCTACTTCGAAGTACTATGTAAGTTCTAATCCTCGAAATTAACTGTAGCTCAGGATCTTCATGAAGTCTCTGCTGATTAGTTACGGACACGGATGATCCGTGGCAAGGACCGTTCTGCCAGGACGGTGCTGGTGTATTGTCGAAAACGCACTGGATATATAACCGGAGGCACATGCCATCCTCTCTCGTTGCGGATTGTCGTTTCTCGAGCGAAGTTACCTGCTCTGGTTGGGCTCTTCCTACTTTTATTTGTTATCTATATAATTTTTAAATATAAAATCTACATAAACCTGTACCATGTAATTTTTTTTGCGTCAAAAGAAAATTGGTAATTTCTGCTGACGTTTTTGTGAGACCGTCAAAGATGATACAGTTCTTTATTTGTCATATCCACCCTATTATGATGCTACAGAAACCCCACCACAACCGTCGAAAACGTTTCGTAAAGTCTGAAGCTTCAACTCCATGTTTCATCATCATCGCCTGGTGAACTTCCTCTTCTAATAGGGCGGTGATCTAGTTACTACACCATTTTGAGGTCAAACTGGAATCTAGATTGATTCAAAGTGGGAATTTAAGGTTTAGAATTTTTTTTGGTTTTAATCAAAGTGGAAAAAATAGGCAATTCAATGTGGGTGGTAAATCGTACCTAAATCGGTACAGGTATAGATTGAATCCCATTACAACGCCTACCAGCCGTCATTGAGTTGACGGCTGCGATAAGGAGGTTAGGGAGCTCGTACAAGCGCACGGCTTGGGACATGGGTTTGTGTGGCGCTTCGTTGGATTTGAAGGAAGAGCCAGATAAAGTCAGGAGACTTATTGCTGCGCTGCAGGACAATATATTTATCCAGACGCCAAGGAGAAGGGAAATGCTAAGCCACTGGACGTGGAGTTTGCCCCGTTTCAGAAAATTCCGCGCGAGAAGCAGCGCAAAGGCGCCATAGTGGGAACGATTGACCGTGATCCAGAATATTTGTATTTCTTGGAAGAGCTGTCCAAACCAGAAGACGTGAGTGAGCTCATGCATATGTTGAAATGGACATTTTTAGTGGGCTGGTTGCTCTCGATGTGTTTAGAAATTTCCAGGTGCCGAAGCAGCTGTGGACATGGCAGAAGGTGAGACGCTAGAAAACCGGTGGCGGCACTGGTCAAATTCTTGAACGAACGAGAAATCCACAGCCGTGATAAGATCAAAGTGAGTGGTTGATCACATTTTAGATATTATGCATCCGATCCAACCGCCTTACGCCGCTCCAGGCATTTTATTACATTACTGACTTCACTTTCGTTAATTACTTCCATTAGGTACCTATTATTTTCGTCTGAGACCTTTCCGTTTTTTTGGTATTGTGAATAGTTGACCGGCCATTTCCGCAAACTTTGAAAGTTGAATGTCCCTGTGCTCTAATCCCATGATTGTCTTCCAGGTTTACACGAATCGGTACGGGATAGAAGTCTCCTCCCTAAAAAAAGACAATACCGTTATTTGAAAGAATTTGTGAAACTGTTTGATCTTTTACTCTTACTGACGTCCGTTTATATAGCCATTGTAAATCACCAATCTTTCGATGGAGACGACGTCCTTGTCTCGCTTTATTTGCATCATGTATTGCTTCTGCGATCGAGGTAACTAATTGTTTTCTAGTGTGAGCATTGCTAGGCAGAGAATGTCGGAGCTGACGTAAGCGCCTTTTCCGTCGGCGTAACAATATATTTGATAATATAAACAGGATGTCGGCGCATTGGTTACTCATTCGGTCCCAGTTGATGTCTCCACGTTGGCTAATCTTTGAAAGTTCCTCTAACTTGGCACCCAATTCCTGAAAAATATCAGCCATGGAAAGGATAATGAGGCCTTCTATACACATTTCTCTTCTGATGATGTGGTGCAGACAGAAAAGCACAACTTGCACATGATACGAATAAACGGGGGGGGGGGTTCACTAACATTGAAGTCCATAAACGAAGAGAAAGATCCAATTTGTCGCTCCCCTCTTTCGGAACAACCCCAGGGGACATCAATTGAGAGCTTATCCCTCTCAGAAGCGGAAGCAGATATGGGTATACAGCGCATAGATACCCCAGCAACGAGGAATTATATAATAGTGGTTCTCACGGTTCGGAGCAGGGTTTCGAGCTCTTGCGAAATTGCAAATTGCACCCCTGCAAATTGCATGCAAATTGCGGGTGCAATTTATCGCTGTGATAAATCACACCCATTATTTCAGCTGAGGGGTAAGTAAATAAGGGTCCCTTTCTGGCTTGATTGGGGATTTGAATGTAAGGTTCTTAAGCTAATACCGAGTTGATAAAATCAGACAACCTTACCCTTAACCGGAGTCGCTTGCTTGTTCCCTGTCATCATCTTCAGTCTTCACCCTTTTAGTCTTACTTACCACCCCGACTAGCGAGTGACGACGAGCGCGACTTGCGGCGTCGGTGTCGGCAATAAGGTTTCATTAAACCCGGAACCTCGTCTTCTTTACTCCTTTTCCGGTCGCCACTGTTCCTCTTACCTGTTGCTAGTGTCTCCTACCGTCTTCTTCTTGCTTGTGAAGCAGATGCCAAAACCGAAGTCATGGGCTTGGGCACACTTAGCCACTACACTGCTACTTATGATGAAGATGGCGGTCGTGGTGGCGAGGGGGGGGCGAAGAGGAGCTGGTACCATAGTGGCAGGAGGAGGATACAGAAAGCCAAGTGTAACTTCTGTAACCTTTTGATGACCAAAGATGCTAAGAGGATGCGACAGCATCTAGCCAATAGCTGTAAGGAGGTCCCTTCAGAGGTGCGTGGCGATGCAGCAAATCGAATAGCCAGCGAGTTAAGCAATTTCAACATTAACGGAGGAGATTTTAACACAAATGGCGGCAACGATAACGTTGGTGCTGCTTTTTCTGCTGCTGGTCGGCCCGGCGGCGATCCGCCGGGCTCAACAAGAAGGACCTTATCCCGACAACAGCAGGACATTAGATCAGCCAGGGGTGCAAAGAGTGGCGTAGTGCAGTTGGCAAGGGAGGAAATGGAAGCCCTGCACCGCAAATTTGCTGGGTGCATGTATAACTCTGGACTATCTTTAAGCGTCTTTAAGAAGGACTGGCGGTGGGAACGTTTCTTCCAAAAGCTTAACCCCGCGTTTAGATTTCTATCCAATGATGTGCTAGGCGGCAGACTACTTGATACTACATACGATCATGTGAAGCAGCGCGTGGAGCAACGCATAAAGAAAAGCAGGGGTGGATTGACCTTGGTTTCCGATGGATGGAGCAACATGAGGAAGGAGTCCATTATTTACTTTATGGTAACATCGCCTCAGCCCTTTTTTGTGGAAGCAGACTGAGAGACATACTGCACAATATATAGCCAAGGAGCTAGAACGGGTGATTGAGCAATGTGGAGGAGCAGTTGACTGGCTAGACTCAACGAAAGTGGGAGTGACGGCAGTGATCACCGACAACGCGGCCAATATGAAGGCTGCATGGGACATCTTCCAGAAAAAGTACAAGACCATGCTTTTCCTCCCTTGCTTGTCACATACCTTTCAACTTCTTGTTCAGGATCTCGGTGTAGTACCTGTCATAGCGAAGCACCTAAAAAAGCTAAGAAGGTTGTGAAGTACTTCAGAAACAAGCAGATCCCAGCATCTCTTTTAAGAGAAGAGCTCCCACGAGCTTGTGTCAGAGCAAAGTCCCTGAAGCTGCCTGGTAAGACACGATGGGGTTCTCAGCTCATTATGCTCCAGTCCCTGATAGACGCCAAGCGAGGCCTTCAAGGGGTACAAGAGATCGCAGACTGTACAGGTTACACTGGAGGCTACCGATGGGATAGATCTGTTTTAGACCTTGTTGGGAGCTCTTGTTTCTGGAGGGGCGTGGCTGGAGTAATTCACATTCTTAGTGTTCCAGTCAAACTTTTAAATTACTGCCAAGGTGATCATCCGGTTTTGATGGAAGTAGAGGCCATTAGAAAAAAGATTGAGGACCATTTACGCTCACCCAATCTTGGTGATGGCAAGTTTATCATACCAGATGAAGACAAGAACATAGCCAAAGAGGCACTTCGCTCTAGACTAAAGATGATGGACCATCCAGTGTATATCCTTGCCGATATTATGGACCCGCGAAGCTTGGGACAGCGCGTCGAGGACCAGGATCGGTGGGAAGCATCGCTTCGATTCCTGTCTACGATATGTGGAGGTGATAGGCAGGCGGTGACAAAAGAAGTTTTTGAGAGCTTGAACGAATACCGGCTCCAGATGGGCCCGTTCAGGCCTTTTCTATGGGAGCAGCTACAAGAAAACGGCACTACGCCCAACATGTCACCTTTTGAATGGTGGCTTACTTTACCACCTATGGTTCAAAGGTCTTGTGCCCCTTTGCGTTCCATAGCATTGAAGATTCTCTCCATTCCTGCTTCGTCTGCAACAGCTGAGAGATGCTGGAGTACGTTTTCTTTCGTACACAACAAGATAAGAAACAGACTAAGAAATGAGAAGGTTATCAAGCTTGTGTATTGCTATCAGAACTTGCGGAACTTGGATAACGCTGAAGTGGCACGATTCTCGAATGGTCGCAAAAAAAGAGACCGGAATGAGGCTATACCAGATTGTGACATCAGCGACGAAGAAGCCGCTACCCCTGGTACGAGCGGTGGTATAGCAATACCTCCAGATCTGGGTGGGACACTTTCTTCTTCTGATGATCCTTTCGACTTTTCTTTCGTCTGTGATGATGATGATGATGATGGTGGTGATGATGGGAGCGAGGAGGGTGACATTAGCAATAGTGACTCCTCCTCTGACAATTAATGGGAGCGAGAGCATTGACATCTGTAACTTTCTTCTTCTTTGTTGGAGACAATAGGGAGAAGCATCATTTCTTTGAGCAAAAACGTCGTCATTCTTCACGTCTTGGAAGCTGATAATAAGACAGAGTCAAAATATAAACGATCGGGTTCATGTGCGGCGCATATAGAAGATGTTCTTGACGCACTGACAATCAATTGCTTCTCGTCAATCGCTGCTTCAATGGGAAGATTTCTTGAGTAGGATGTTTATTTTTCATTAGGTGTTTTGATACTTATCGATTGCAATCGGTACATGTAGTTGACTTCGTTTAACAAGTTTATCTTGTAGAGGAAGCAGCAAGAATTTATCAAACGTGGTCGAGAAAAATGCTACCAATTGCTACAGTGCTATTACTGTTTATCTAATAGGGTTTCAAGCGGACTTGTATCGCTACCGTGAAGGACAAATCTGCTGCAGATGCTGGCGAGTCGCCAGAATATGCAGCAGCGGCTCGACCCTGCAATGCACAAGTATTAATGATGGTTATTTTTGGTGTCCTACCTAACGAATTTGCGCTGAAAATGGCTCAAGATGAAATGACTCGGGGAAAAGTTGCCATTTTCTTGCACATTCAGATGGAAGCAACTCTGTCTGTGCTGGTAAAGGAGACAAGTACGTATGCTTAACCTTCGGCCAATGTTTGTGGTACGCAAGCTGTGTGTTTCTGTTACACAGAGATTTCCCTGATCGCCCAAAGCTTAATCGACGGGACAGTACATTTCGTAAGTTTACTGGACGAGCTTCGAGTCAAACGATGTGAATGAAACGATTTGGGATCGCGTGACGTCAAGGTGAGAAGCTGCTCCAATCGCATTTTCCTCTCAGGATTTGAAAGAGCTAGAACATCTTTTTGGGGTTCGAAAGACAAAGGTGTCACGCTCTGGATCCAAAGAGAATACCACGAAAAAGACCAAGTTTTCGGCGATAGATTCCCGGCGAGCAAGAATATTTTAATCGGGCTCAGTCAATTCAAACCATTTGAAGGAGTCGACGCCATATTGGTGGCATTGTAAGCTTGTGACTTTCAGTTTATGTCATTGTTCGAATAACATTCTTGTTCTGTATATTTAATGCAGATCAAGATGATGCTATTTGTTTTAAAATTTCAAGACCACAAGCTGGACTTACGCAAGCGTGTTCACGCGATCACTCAGGCCTGCTACGAAGTGCGGCAGAGTGAACGTCTTGCTCGGTGTTTTGAATTGGTATTGACGATAGGGAATTTCTTTAATACCGGCACAGAGCTTGAAGGTACACATGGTCTAACCGTTGCGTCTCCTTTAAAGGTGCGTTCTGTACGATACTTACAAGTGGTGGTGGACTATAATGCTGTTATTAACAAATACACTTGATATGAATGAGCCTAACTGTCGGATACTAAGACAATCAATCGATCAAAGCATGTCACTGCTCCAATTTATCGTCAAGATTATTCATGTACGTGTATGATTTAGTCACCCTTGCTTGACTGAATATTGAATATTGAGAAACTATTGACATTACTTATAGGACCCAGGCGAATGTCAAGTGCTCAGTATTGGCCTTGCAGTCCAGGGAGCAGAATCGACCAGCAGCTCCAGTCAACGACGATAGAGACGTGAAGAAGAGACGCTCGCAGTTTGCGCAGTATGTCTGACGTTGCCGCCATTGAGCTTCGCTGGAACATCCATCAGTAAGTTCTTGTCTCCGTCTCCGATGTGCTCGCGGTCGTCCTGACGTTGAAAAAGTGGATGGTGCCGAACAACTGTGTGCGCTCGAGATTGCAGTGCTGACGCTCGTTTGATGACATGTAGTCTTTGGTGCTGATCCGTCTACAACCTCAGGTTGTCGAGGCCAAGAACTAGATCGGTGCTGTTGTGTGCTTCGTCTTCTTCGCTGGAGAATGTTTTGAATCATTTGCGAAACAATGCTAAGAGGGGATACGATGAATGCCTGAGTATCGTGAGTCTTGGTCTCTCGGAACACCGGTTTCGGCTGATGTTTCCAAATAGATGCAACTTGAGTCATGGTCTTGACGCTTGTTTTCGTGTTTGCTTTGTAAGGACAAATGAGAACTGAGTAGCAAAACCGTTTACGGCGAAAATGACGAAATTGCTCCACTTCTTTCGCTTCCGTCGAGCAGACAAACTGAAGCCGTATCGCATGGCGCGACAGCACGCTACGAGGGACTGATTGTTATATCAGTACCGACTCAGAGCTCGATGTGGCATGTTCTGCTTTGCTTTTGTGTCGATTCCTAAAATCTGATAATGACATTGAAACCGAAGCATATTCACGAATGTGATCAACGAGCTCTACCTACTATTTATTTCCATGTGAAACTTGCATTTTCTTGTGGATATTTGTCCGCATCAGCGGCCTCACTTGCTACGGTAGCGTGTGACGAGGGGCCTTAAATCACAATTTCGGTTGCTCTCAGTACCGACTCAGGGCTTGCTCGACGTGGCACTTTCTTGCTTTGAGTCATGATCTAACAGCTACACAATCTTTGTACTCTATTTTTTTCGAACTTGAAGCGTGGAGTGGACTATCTCAGCGTAATCATCATTGTTCTTTCCATCTTTTCGCTGGAGATACTGACCAATCTGACTCAACTTGACCTTTTACTTGAGATGCAACATATACATGTAGTAAAGGCTTTGCTGAGACGTGGACGCGGGTGCTGCGAACACTAGGCAGTCATATCAACTGGGTCAAGTTGCAAGACAGGCACCTTTGCACTCGCTTTATACGTGTAATTTGACGAATGTGTCAGACTGGCTTTGAGATCAAAGCCACGAGATCGTGCCGAAATTTGTTATACGCCCAGTTTTGACTTGCCACTATCCAATCAGTACTGTTAGTACTGTATTAGCATTAAATAGCATACTACTGAACATAGTACTACTCAGTAATTCGCTATGTGCGACTACTAAAAACGACTGTCCGATGGACATAATTTCGTTGAAATAGGTTGTTCGGCCTAATATATTATTCACTTTACATGTTGTAGTCTGGAGCCGATGCTGTCGTACTTGCCCATTTAGTACCCACGATCTACAACCGAGCTGATACCGGTCCTTGCTGCATCAAGCACCGATTTTGTTCTTGTTGCATTTCCTTTTATGACGTTTTGTTGTTTATAAACGACCTCTGCATGCTCGCCGAGGCAAGGGCATTCTCATATGTGAACTGCGACTCTCAAATTGGAGCCTTGCGAAACGATATTCATAAATATGAGCTCGAGATTCAAGAAAGTATAGAAGAAGATCTGAAGCAATTTCACAAAGCTGAAACTCTTGGAAAGCTTCCAGTTGAGAGGAAGAAAGTTTTTTGCCATCAATACCCGTAAATTTGGATAAAGATAGCGCAAAAATCGAAGTAAACGAGGGGATAGTCGCAAATGTAGAAATTAGTATTGCTGTTGAAGAAACAGATTTGGAAGTTGCCAATTCATTATTGTTAGCGTTTTTTAGTAGCGTTTACCAAAAGCAAGAGTTTGACAGAATGTAGCATGTAATTCTACTGTCTCACTACAACAATAACAACAAAAGTGAGACGCCTAACGCTAATCCAAGCGTCTTTATACATAATACGTCGCTCTAGGCGGCTCTATCGGAAATTTATTTCTCACGTGATATTCACGCAATGTCGCATGCAATTTGCATGTGAGTATGCGATTTATAATAAATTGCATGCAATTTTGAAACCCTGAACAAGTTTATGGACCCTAGGTTCAATGATTTTTGAAAACACCGTTCTATGTCACCTCCACAACTTGTGGACCACAGCTCAATAATCCAATAACTTTATGCAATATATGGCCCCATAAAAGTAGTAGTAGTAGTAGTAAAATGTAGTTCTAATTAGTCTTAACTATTAGCTACTATAAACATATGCATTCTAGAATGTAATCTAGGCTCAGACTGATTGGGTGTGCTACTGTCACGTATCACAGACTCTTGATCTTTGTCGACACTGGGGAACAGGGTATCTGGTATTGGGAGATATTCGAAGACGCACTGTGAACTAATTCGTAGTCTAATACCGTCTTCCCGAGTCGAGTATGATCGTGCTTCATATTCCGCCACTGCTGCGACTTGAAGTTTACAGTTGTTCCATATCGTCTCTAGATGGTCAAACGCATCTCTCAGGATTCCTCGGAAGATCGTTTGGTTCCGAAGCTGCCATAGCCACGCAACACCAATCCCGCACAGGCCATTCATTAATCTCTGAAATACTGCTGTGTAGGTTTCATCGTACCACCCATGTTGATTCATCATTGCCTCCTTTATTCGTGATCCAATTGGGGGCGCCTGTCTGGACACCACCGCTGTTTCAAATAGGGATAACACCCTGTCAGTTAGAATGACTCCTCGCCATTGCTGGATCAACCGACGCCAGAAAGCTTTCGCTCGCTTACATTCCCAAAGAATGTGACTCATATCCGTCTTGGTGGATGTACATGTTCGATCTAGTTCGCATCTGCGATCCGAGATAGTCCGGATATGAAAAGTGTTTAACTGCATAGTCACCGCCCTAAAGTGC
>MIQA02024206.1:0-26616 GCA_001887855.2 Sclerospora graminicola
GCCCGGACCGGTCAATAGAGGACGCGATCTGAGGGCCGCCGGACGCATCTACGAGCGGCCGGACGGCGCCAGGCCTGGAATCAGGCCGGACGAACGTGACAGAAGGCGTGGATAGTTGCGCTAGCGGGCTAAGCGGACGGAACGACCGCGGATGGTAGACGGCCGAGGGGCGGATGGCAGACGGCCGAGGGACGGATTGGTGGCGGATTGGTTGGGAAGGTATGAGCGAAAGGGGGCCTGAAGGAGGATAAGTGTTCTAGTGGATGAAGGAGGCACCCGGATCAGATGAGAAGCTGCCAAGGAAGTGCTAGCGCAAGCGGCCAGGGAGCTCGGATGGATGGCCATCCGGCCGAGCCGGCCGGCGGGTTCGATGTACCAGTCGGACTGGTACCATCTGGGTTGGGTGTACCGGCCGAGATGGTACCATCTGGGATTGGTGTACCGGCCGGGCGGGTACACAAAAATCGGAGTTAACCGGGCTACTTCGGGTAAGACACATGAAAGGTCAGCCGGGCTATTTGGGGTAGGTTACACAAAAGGGAGTATTGGATATAGGGATAAATCAGTATACGTTTCGTTTTCTTAGACACAAGTCGCTTTTATTGGTTCACAGCGGAGGGCTAACAAGGTCCCCTCTTGCTGCTATTTGTTTGCCGGGGGAAGGTTAAGGTAACTCACCGGAAGCCCCCTGACCGGGAGTCGCGGCGTTTCGTACACTCACCTCAAGTCGCCCGTGTTTTGAACAAGGTATATTAAGTATTGGGAAGTGGTAACATTTTGGCCTTCTGAAGATTGTGGAGTTATAATTGGATTCCCCTTTACGTACACGTTTGGATTTACCCTTCATTATTATTGGTTTGGCTGGCCGATTGATTATTTTCGGTCCAGCCGGCACTATTCAAAGTTCAAGTATATTGCCAGTCGAGCTCTCCGGTGACGATTCCCGCCCAGGAGCTACCCCTACTCCTAATCCTCATCTCCTTATTCTACGGATGTTACACTTTTCGCCCTGGGGTCGACCAAGAGAGCGCAACCGCCAGTACTGACGGGTACACAAGGTGAGCTTTCAACATGGAACACCCGAGTCGCCACGATCAAGCGGATGGAAGTGACCAATCCAGCCGGCCGGATGCCTGATCGGATCATGACTCCCCCTCCGACAGTTAGTCGTCTGGGTGTTCGCGTCTCAGGAAGAATTTCTGAGAGAGACTACACCACATTGTTCTGGATGCCATCCACCACAAAATGACAAATTGCAGCCCAAGCGACCCCAGGCGACGTTTGCGAGTATGGAAATAATGCTCCATCCAAGCATCCTTCGCATATTTGTGGTTATCGGTAACCTATGGATAGATTCCCATATCGCTTGACAATGTTCCTTGCAGAATAGGTTCAAACGCGACTCAAGGGCGTGAAACCAGGGGCGATTGGGGAAATCTAATCCAAGCGTAGGGGTCGCAAGAATCTTCCAAGGTTTCGAATCGATCATGACTCAAACAGCATTTACCGTGAGTAAACCTGGCTGCCACTGGCCCCGCATGGGCGTCGGCTACTTGGGAGGGCAAATCCATCTTCCTGGGCGAGTGAACCATCGAGGAACAATTTTCTTCTTGAATTGAAGGACCGTCGGGGTTAAGTCCCGCACTTGACGAGCAGTCCATTGCTCGCAAGACTCAAGTTGAGCTGCTGTCGGCTCAGTCTCCGAGATAACGTACAAATCCATGAACTTCTTGCTCGGGTCGAAGCTGTAATCATCTTGGTCCGCGGCTGAACGCGAAGCCGGAATGAAGACGCCAGTAAAGTAAGCAGGCTAGCCGATCAGCGTTGGACCAATTGACGGAGGGACACTTGAAGTAGCAGCAGCCGGTCGTTTCTCTTCCAGTTCATCCTTTCCATTATCGTCCAAAGACGGCAAATGAATGGCTTGACTTAATGTAGCTGGTTTTGTTCGACTCGTTGTCGAGACTCGCCGACTGGTACTTTGCGACTTGGCCAAAGCAATCCAGGTCCGTTCGTCTCGGTCCATCGAATGATCATCGGAATCGGGAACAAAGAGGCAAGGAGGCTTGGCAGGAACCGACTTCCCTTTGGAATCACTTTTCCGCTTACGAGTCGCTAATCCTGACGGCGCTGGAACTGATTTCGGAATCAGGGAAGAACCAGACCGTGCGGGTTCAGATGTCGCCGATTCATTGACCGTCAGTTGACTGACCTCCACGTCGTCCGGCCAAAAGAAACAGGAGAGAATGCTCGCAAAGAAGGGCCCGATCCCGGAGATTGTTTTGGTGATTTACTGGCCGGAACGAAAGCGTCGACGAGCTTTGGAAATTCACGTAAAACGTTCCAGAGCGATTCCGAATCAGCATTAGGGCCGGTCCCCTTGTCGATCGTCTGGTGGGCGACCTTTTGCGGGTCCGAGAGACGGCGGGTCCAAGTGCGCTCGTCCAACTGCAAGGAATCGAATTTAATTCGGGCGAGAGCTAACTCCCACCGACGATCATTAGCCGTTTTCTGATTCTCACCCAACCGTTTCTGAACACTGGAACGACCAATATGAGAATCAAAAAGTTGCTTGACCTGGAAGTCGACCTGCTCATCCAAATGGCGTGCCTTCTCTTCCAAGAGCTTCACCTCCTGGACCGCAAGAGCTCTTTCTTGGATCAGCTGGTCGTGGTTATGATGGTGATCCTCGAGCTGTTGCAGGTGATCCACCATCTCAACCATTGATTTTTCAAATTCTCGATGTGCTCATCTGGAGGAAGTGAAAAAAGTTATTCATATCTCTCGAATAAATCACCTTGAGCGAGAACATACCTTGATCGCGGACGTTGATAGATAAAGCGCGAACCATGGACTGTAGCGAGCGACGGTGTCGGATGGTTTCGCCGAAACGCGCAGAGTAGCAAGCTTGACAGATAAGCGATCACGCTCAGTCGTCAGATCCTGGATACGGTCTTCCAATTTTTATCGATCACGAACTTGATCAGCGTGAAGAGCACTGATCTGGTCCTAGCTCACTTGCAGGGCCGATAATCGCTGAACCGGATCCGCGGATCCACATTCCAAGCGATCTATCGCAAATTTTTGATTAATCAATCCCACACGAAGCGTCCGGTTGGTTTCACATAAGGATGCCAGCTCAGGAATTGCGTCCCGGAGACTCAACGGCAGTCGGCTAGTGTAACGAGGGCGAACTAGTCCCTTTCACAAAGAGTGTCACTTGCTCCAGGTAGCTAAAGGAACGGCTTGGAAAACACCAGGTGGCAAAACCCAGGGGCGGGTGGAAGGAAGTCAAGGTCGACGATGCCGATAGGAAGCTGATTACGACGGTAGTGGTCAGGGAACTCGAGGTCGGAGAAGCTGTGGCAACCGAAGGAGACAAATCGGATGAACTTGATCTTGGACGCGAGGCATGGTCCGGAGAATCAGACGGAGGGGCCTGATAAGAACCAGGAGGCAGGACCAGATCGGACATGATCACCAAGTGGGAAATAGCGTTATGGAGTGAGTCGAACCGCAGTCGTTGCGTGGCTGCTGTTAGTCTCAGGGGCGGCGGTGGTAGAGCGATTCAAGAAAAAATCAGGAATAAGTGGTCCACATACGGCTGCTGATTGGTGGCTGTTTGAACACCCATCAAGACAGAACCGTTGATGGGTGGATCAGGTTGGTTCAACTTAGGATGTCATAAAGGATAACGGGCTATCGTGAAATGTAGAGAAAACATGGTGCTGCCGTTGTCGCACCCTGTCCCAGAGAACAACGGATCGGTCAAGTAACACGATCAGATGTGAATATCCGGATACCAGACCGGGTACGAGTAAGAACGGACCGGTCAAAATACGGGAGATGGAGCAGGTTTGCGGATAGTTGGATATATTAGGTGTGACAGAGCCTGATGATTGGAGAAGATTAACGCTGATTTAAGTCGTTCAAGCGATGCGATATTGAAATCTCGGTAGACCGAACGAATGATTTGGACAAGCCGTAAAATATGAAAACCAAGTGTATGGTGGGGCCCTAAGTGTGAAATGATGAGCTTTGTGAGGCATATCAGCTGAAAAGTGACAGGGGATAACGAACTTATTCTGCATCAGAACTAAAAGATCGGATCAAGTCCGATCTTGGGAGGAATATCGATCCAGTTCAACCTTGTGGGTTCAACGTATAATGGAGGCTGAAGCCGGGGTTGAGCGAGCTGAAGATGCCGATGTCTGGCTGATTCTGAGGTGGTTCGAGGCGGTTCGAGGTGATCTGGGGCTGGTTCGACCTGGTTTTCGAGTCGATCCTGAACTGGTCTGGATCAGCCCCGAATCAGCTTCCAGGTGCTAAGAAAGAAGGAGTTCAGCCAAGATCAGTATTGAATCGGATGCACAATGCCCCTAGAAGCCGACTCAGAGCTGATTTCGAGTTAATACTCGAAAATCGGGTTGGTTGAAGATCAGCAAAGAATCGGGTCGGGAACAGCCAAATATTGGTCTAAAGTGGTACATATCAGGTTGAAGAAGCGTTGAAGATTGGCTTTATGGTGGTACCAGGACGGCTTTGTGACGAGATGATCAAGATTGAAGTATGGATGGGTCACATTGGTTTGTGTACGGTACATTAGGTATTGCATATTGCATATATAATAAAAAGTTTGAATTTACCCCTTAAGCAAAGAGTCGCTCCACCACGTGTTGCGGTCATTGGGAGCACAGGGCTAACTAGGCCCCTGTAGCTCAACTCATTCCCGGTTAAGATGCGCTAGATACATTTTGGCTTACCGGAAGTTCCCCGACGGGATTTTGTTTAAGGTTTTAACCACGATCTTTCACAGTAAAACCAAAACGTTATCTCAACAAACCTTTTCATTCGATTAAACGTGTTCCAAACACGTGGGCGTGAGGGGTGAGGGTTGTTATATCGTGATTTTTCGTGGTGTCTTGGTTATTTCCCGTTTATTGGTTGGTCCGGTCGGTTGAACCCGGCCTTTTGTGATACTGACACGTAGTATCACCCTGATTTGTCCTCCAGTGAAGGTTTCCACCCGAGAACACCCCCCGTCTCGAAAAGGCCACACCCTCCGACCTGATTCGAATCATCATTCTTATCTAGAGTCAACCGGAGTGAGTGTAACCACCGAAGATCAATGGGTACACAAGGTGAGATAACACTGAACATGGATTCTATCGTACATGACGACCGGTTCGAAGATCGGAAGGATCGGATCAGTCATCATAGTGATGATTCATCCGATCTTGGTGCCGATCAGGATCAACGGAGTATCCCCTCCGATAGTTGGTCGTCCAGGCTAGTGGGAATCCGACTCCCCCCCCCAAAAAACTTCGGTTATGGATTTGAAAATCGGCTCCACCACAGTGATAAATCAAAGTAGGAATGTTATGCCATGAACTCTCGTCCTGATAAACAGGTTCCGCGGTGTCCTTAGTAAAGGTGGGATCGTGTCCGATTAAAAGTTTCTTCCGATGTTGTATTCAAAGGGGCAGGTATTGTCATATGAGTTGGTTTAAGGTACTCCACTACATTAACCCATGTGTACCTAATACATATTGTACTTTCCGTGTGTACAGTGGCGATACAGACCTTTTTCTGAAGTGCCGTTGTAAAAGTGTCACTATTAAGTCGATGAAGTGATATATTGGTGCTAGCTCCTCGGCGTGTAGGTGTGTACGTAGTAAACATCAAGCGAAAGGACTCACTAGCTTCGGTGCACATAATTTGATTAATGGGCTGTTACTCTTTTAAAGTTGCCCATTTCTGAGAACTATCCATAACCACTTGTCTATGAGATGGATGGGCTAGCTTCGAAAGCCGACCTTCCCTTACCACAAACCAATTGATTGGGATTCCAGGAATTTTACGGCGTTTAACCTGCGATATCATTCCATTCCAACATTGGTCGCGCCATGGCACCGTGAGTAGAACCAACAAATCCTGATCAAGTCTATCTAATAAATGATACACCCCTGGACAATCTTTTACAAAGATGCAATGAGTTATTGCCTTCGTTTACCACTGCTCGTTTCCACACTGACGTCGCCGACGCACTAAAGGTAATTAAAACTTGGTTACCCCCTCCCAGTTATGCTTATGAGCTTCCCATAATTGGTACCATGGCATATTGATATGTTGTGTCTCATCTGAGACATCTACCATTTCTTTGATGTCATCAATTAGTTCTCGTTGAGCTGGTTTGTGCTGTTCTGTTGATGCTGCTTCTAAGTCGTTCCTGCCCGTGGCATCTCTCACACATCGTCTTTTTTTAGGTTCACTCTCATTACTGTTTTGTTATGATTCAGATGAAGAAGAGCGCATATGATATCGATGAGCTGTCTACTTGGATATGTAATTGTTCTGTTGGTTGAAGTTGGCTTGTTCAAATCTTGGAATGCCACTGAGACAATATCGGTAGCGATATTTGGTACTTCTGCATAACCACTCACGTGCCGATGGTTGGTTTAAATCCATTTTTAGTAGGTTTTCTTGCCCCGGCACCGAAAGCCTCCCTACTGTCTCTGTCAAAACGTACAGTATCTCACACATTCGTGGGTTATGAGTTAGAATTATTTGTTCAATTTCCGCTTTTAGGTCATGAAATAAATGGTTGGACCCTACATGCGCTGTAGGATATCATCGAAGTCTCCCTCCAATGTGTCTGGGTCCCAATGGGAGTGATTACCGTACGTAGTTACCTGGCTCTCTTGTGAAGAGGTTGTAATAGCTCCTTGACTTGCATTATCTGTACTGGTTTCCATGCTATCGTCGATCAATAAAATATCCTGGCTACCCGGGTTCTTACTCGATTTCTGTTTACCAGTTGCATCGATCAAAACGGGTCACTTTGTCGTCGTCTGATCTTTACTGTCATCTTCGCTATTTTTATTGCCGCTACTTTTCATCTCGTAATCAGGTTTGGTAGTGGTAAGTACTTCTTTGACTCTATTTCCATTAGGCAAAGGCTGAATAGTGTGTGTTATTGTAATGTAGTAATAAAAGCCATTTCTCCACTTGCGTAGGGAAGTCTGCTTGTTTCTGAAGCACCCTCGAGACGCAATCTTCCAACGTAATAGGGTATTCCCGCTGATCAGATAGCTTCGACTTTGTTTTTTTTCCAAATTTCTGGTGTAAAACAGAGAAAACCCAGTACAGTGTTTTCCGTGATCTGGCTGATCACATATATTTCGTTGTATAACATTGTACTCATGCTTGATAGGGTGCCATTACTACCCCAGCCTAGCGTGTTCACAACATCATCGAGAGCTGACCCGCTGGTAGTGAATTCTAAAAGATGCACCTTAATTTCTTTAAGTGATTCCTACGATGAGATTCCGTAGTACCCTTTCCCCAATCCCAATATTGTCTGCTTCTTTAATCCATGTGAAAATTTTATTTCGAAGTCTATTAGTGCTCTCGCCAAAGCACCTTCTTTGAGAGCCGTAGCTAATCCTTCCAGTGTGGGGGTATCACATTTATCTAGTTGTGAAGACATTAATGCTTGACATACCGCATACACCTGGCAATTACCCGTGGAGGGTGTAACGAGTTCCCGTATACCCATGACTTGAATTGCCTGATTGATTTGGGTAATCGTATTATTAACTCCTCCACGTCGTTGAGAACCGATGTAAGGACGCACTTTTCCGTGTTTTTCCGTCAATATTTGTGTTAGACGATTAACCGTGTCTTTGCTCCAGTTTTCCTATATTAGTAAGTCTGTGTTTAGTCGTTGCTTGCTCGTCATTCAGCAAGCAACGACTATACACAGACTTGCTAATATATCCTCTCGTTTCTTTAATATAGTTGACCGATTTAATGGTCACTGTGGCACCACTAGAGTACTTGTCTGTTTGAGGTTCCTATATGATGTGGTGGAGCCGATTTCCAAACCCATGACCGAAGTCTTGGGCGGAATCCGGATACCCACTGGCCCGGACGACCAACTATCGGAGGGGGTACTCTGTCGATCCTGATCGGTATCTGAATCAGATGAACCACCATTATGGTAACTGATCTGATCCTCCCGGTCATCTGGCCGGTCGTCATCCGCGTCAGGATCTATGTTCAACTTCATCTCACCTTGTGTACCCGTTGATCGGGGGTGGTTACCCCACTCAGGTGGACTCGGTGACGAAAACGATGGCCTTGATCAGGTCGGAGGGGATGACCTTCTCAAGACGGGGGTTGTCCTCGGGTGGAAATCTTCACCGGAGAACGGGTTGGGGTCGATACTTAATCAGTATCTAGGCACTGATCGGGAAAGTTCGTCCGATCAGGATGGCCAATGAGAGAGAGATGACAAGAAACCAAGAAAACGCGATCAAACCACGATCTTCCACAGTAATCCACAGACGTTATCTCCACAAAACCTTTTCCAATATTAATGACGTGTTCCAAACACGTGTGCGTTGAGGGTGAGGTTCGATCACCTAAACAAACCCGTCGGGGGTCTTTCGGTAAGCCAAAATGCGTCTAAGCGCGTCTTAACCGGGAAATAAGTTGAGCAAGAGGGGACTAGTTAACCCTGTGCTCCCAATGACCGCAACACGTGGCGGAGCGACTCTTTGCTTAGGGGGGAAATCAAAACCTGTTATTATTTATGCAATGTCCTATACCTAGTGTACCATACACCAACTCATGCCTGATTTATACTTCGAACCTGTTCACTTCGTCGCACGGTTGCATAGCACCACCTTGCCCATCCTGGCTGCACCTTCAAGCTGATCTGTACCGCTTCTGCCCTGATCACGACCCGACTCCTATAAAGATCTCCAACCCATCCCGATCTTCGATAAACGACTTGGAAACCACTTGAGATCTGCCCTTCTGATACTTGTTCACTTCATATCCAGCCCGACTTAACTGAGAACTTCACCTGCCTTCGCGTCTGGACGCCGGTTTGAGGCTGATCATCCTCGATCATGATCTGCATAGCGATCAGCCCTTGATCACTTCAGAAACTCTCTGGGTCACCATCACAACAACTTTATTCGCCCGCTCAGCCATACTCCTGACCTCCATCCCCTATCGGGGTAGCCATATCACATCGATTTCAGCCGATCGGGCCTGATCGAGCCTTCTCACATCATCCCTGGACAAATCCATCGGTCATCATCACTTGCCTTGACTTGACATCGCTCGCGCAACTCGCCATTCCACATGCCCCATCCCATTCCACATCTGATCTTCGTATTTTGGGGTATAATCGGTTGGCTTGGCCGATCGGGCCAGAACTTCGCATCAAATTCACCTTCAACATCTGCTCTGTTCGTAGTTCGGGCCGATAACTGTCTCTGACGTGCCACGTCATCGTTGCTGCGGTATCTTAACTTGTCTCTGCCGATCTTGTCGTACATCCACGTACATCCACTTAAAAAACGTTATCCCGATCGCGATCGTGATCTTCGCTGTTCCGTTAGTATCTGCGACCGGGCGTAGTAACTGTGATTGGCGCATTCCTTCATATCACGAGCACCCGTTGTCCACTACCTTTTCGTCGTATGATCGGTCAGCCTTTCCCACCCATCAACTGTCTCACGTTGATGGGTGTTCCATCGTCACCAATCAACGGCCATGTGTGGTCCACCCCATTCTCAACATTTTTCTAATCGCTTTACCACAGTGACACTGTGGTTAGGTCCTGAATCTGTCGTCGATGATGAGTGACTATTAGTTCTCTCTTGATTCACTGCCTCAGATATTGAGCTTCCCGTCGATTCAGTTTTTTTTTTCACCCGGTTTACAGTGATCAATTCGTTGGACTTATTAGGGCCATCTTGATGCCGCCTTATTAGACTGGAGTCCTTCCTTTACGTCTTGTTGACAACCAATGTCTCCTCTGATTCCGTGTTCGAATGTTTATTGATTTGAATTGTCACCGGCTTTTGTTTCAAGGGTTCCTTTTTCGCCAGTGATATGCTCCTCTGATTTTTCGGGTTGTTGTTGTTTTTTACGTCGATTGGATTCCACTGCTTCATTTAGCTCCTCTAAACTTCTGAAAGTGGGATCAGGAAGAGAAATATTATTTAATGTATCTTCCGTTATATTGATGCAATGCTCTTCCTGCAAAGCTGATAAATACCCAGTATAGTTTCTCGTGGGGTGACCAAGATTGCCACATCGTAAACATTGTCGCTTCCCACGCATGGTAGGGAGTTTGACCACAACAAACATGTTAAACCATGAAATACGTAAAATGTCTTGTAGGGCTGCCCGGCACGTCTCTGCTTGAACGTTAGTTCGCACGCAGTTGAAGTCTCTGAAAATGGCCCCCCTCTGTCCAAATCGTCTACTTGAAAATCCACCCCTATGGTTTTATGTAGGGCACTTTGCACATGGCCAGATCTATGGCCCGGGTGATATTTTTCAGGACACATGCGTAGAAGCCTTGGTTATTGTAAACTCCTCCATTTTCATTAACATGTTGGTCCCACGCAGAACCCGTGTAATTTCTTTTGCGTAAAACTTTCAATATATGATCAAATCGGTGAAACGTCCTTCGAATTTCTGCGATCTCTCGGGTAAAAAAAGAAAGTAGAGCGTATGATTGGCAGCGTTATAACTGATAGTTTTAACCTGCGCAACCATATTCCATAACTCCTTGGAGCCTGTCCCTCGTGCTGTGGCGGCCTTCGCGATAGTCTCCTTAATACTTTTTGTATTCAAGAATGCCTCATGAATTGGGTTAAAACAAAAATGAAACACCCTTCAACCTGCGCACGAATCGTCTGTACTGGCCTGACTTGTTTTTCGAAGGACATGATGCGTTTTTTAAATTGATGTAGCTGCCGTTCCAGTATTGCCCTTCGACTAGTCCTTTGACGATGGTCCATTCCTCCTCAGTACCGCCGACTCGGCATTGCGTTGGTACGTTCTTGCCATAAACTTGCTTAAAGATACGTCGTAGGCCAAGAATTTCCTCCGCTGATTACACGGATTTTTTGAACACGAAGGGATTTTGTTGTCCATCTTGACTTGTGTTATGGTGTGATGCTCCTGTCACCTTTTGAGCCCATCCGGATAGTGGGGGTAGTGACTTGTTAGCCCCCTCGACATTCTCTTGGTACAGGAGTTTCAGAGGAATTTTTCAAATTCTGACTTGATTTTTGTGCTGTCAAGGCTTTTCCCATTACTATCTGCTTCCAGTGACTCCAGTATTTCCCGTTTCGCACCACTATTACTTCAAAAATATCAAAAATACGCTCTAGTTCCGGCGGCTTTATTTGGGGCAAACGCTTTGCTGGTGGCGAAGACGGAATACGGGCCCTTTCACCATTACGTAAACCTTTGAAAAAAATTCTTGTACTAGATCCTTCCACACCTGAACCCTAGGTTTGGAATTCGGAGCTTGTGTTAATTCGTTGGAAAGTGCGCTGACCGAAATTGCAACTTCAACCTAAAAAGGGTGGGTACATATTGGATAATGCGACTAAACTTATCTTAACTAAGGCGATAATAGCATGGATGGCCCAGGTCCAGGGGTCAGGTATCTATCAGCACTCGTAGATACGGGAGGTGGGGGCCTTACCCACACCTTCGAAACTTAAAACAGGGAGCGCTACTGAAGATATAGTACCAGACTCTCAGGAGGTGCAAGATGATTTCCAACCGGAACCTGAACCTGAAGAAAACCCCGGTAAAACCGGTTCTTGTCCTGAAGGAATCACATAGCGTCAGCAGTCCCTCAAGAGACCGCGGCGTGGATCGGAAGGAGAACTAGCACTTCAGGAAACGTGAACGCAGAGGTACCGACAGATCAACAGGATACTGACGTAAAGGACGTGAAAAATCGAGACGAACTTAGCAATGAGCGAATGAAGACTTCTATGAGATACACTTTGACTGATTTTACAATAGAGATGATATTTAGAGAACCTGACCCTATACAGGGTGGTGTAAGCCTTATCAAGCGCGGTGCTGTAAGGGCCTCATTTCATTACACTTTTGAACCCCAACTCTATCCGACTTTGGATTTTCGTCCACAGTGGGACTCGAACCCGCAATCTCCCGGTCCCGGGGGCAGGGCCTTAACCACTGCACCAACCGAGGTCTACTGATTATTCAGTAGAGAATATTTAGAGAACATGACCCTATACAGGGTGGTGAAAGCCATGTCAAGCGCGGTGGTGTAAGGGGCTCGTTTCATTACACTTTTGGACCCCGACTCTATCCGACTTTGGATTTTCGTCCACGGTGGGACTCGAGCCCGCAATCTCCCGGTCCCGAGGTGATTACTCAATACTACCAACAGTACTTAGGGTGGTATCGGTACGGTATTCCTACATTGAAAATCCCGGTATCGGTATCGGTAGTGTTTCATACCGGTGGCACTACCGGTGGTACTACCGGTACCAATACCGCACACCAGCTCAAAAACTCATGTTAGTCTAATTACGGTGTAGTACCTTATTGTAGTAGTAAAGGTAGTCTATTTAGTCTTATATACTATTAGCTACTATAAATGTTCTTATTTCTGCTCGTATGTTGTCACCTCTGTTCGTCGTCCGCTTGTGATCTAAAACAAGTGCGGTCTGGCGCTCCATGAGATTACCATTAATTTCCAACAGAACTTCTAAGCATATCTGCAACTGCATTCCTTGTATTCTTAATCCAGCTCTGGATTTCTCATATTCCGCAACCGCCCTAATCTGCTCCATAGTTTTCTTCCACACAAACTCTGTAAATTTGTACTTGTTCCATTTTTCCTGTTGAAACACCACTAAGTTCCGGATTTTCCATATCCATGTTGTTCCAATTGAGCAAATTGCCCACCACAAACGTTCCACTTGTTCCTTACACTCCTGGGCTTGTGTATCACATCTTGCCTTAAGTCTTTTCTCAAATTTCCTTGAGATAGGTGGTGCCTGTCTTTGAGCCACCGCGGTCTTGAAATGTTGTATTGTACCTGGCGGTACCGCCCAACCATGCCAATAACTTATAAGCCGGCCCCAAAAAGCTTGGGCCAGCTTACACCCCCACACAATATGTGTGACCCCTTTCCCCTCTGCACGGCACTCTGTATCGAGGCGGCAGGCGTTATCGACTTCGTACCCAGGATAAAACACATTTAGCTGGTGCGTTGCTAATCGGTACACCACCCACGTCTGGTAGTCTGTCAACATATTACCATGCTTCCAGAGTTCCTTTATTGATTGTTCTTGAGCTTCACATCCCCAGTCTTCATATGCGTTCTTCGTCTCCCATGTCTCCAGAACTCCGGGTAAAGAGTGTGCAATGTGCTGAAAATATACTCCACGAAACGAGCGACGAAAGCGATATTGCGTTATTCTCCTGTTTGTGACCCCGTTCACTTTCCATGGGTAACAATTCAGTAGTGGATTTGCCTTGAAACTGATTACTTCCATATCTTGTTCCACTTCGTCCTGACCATGCTTTTCCTTTCGATCTTGCTTGATTATCCATGTGAAACCGTCTTGTGCTTGTTCATAGATCCATTCCTCTCCCGTTATGACGTCTCGCCCCCGTATCCATCCCTTCTTTTCTGCAGTCCAACAAACTTGTCTTAACTTGGGCGGGCACGCGATTACTCGTAAAGGCGGAGCTTGGCCAATATGTTGTCCTATACCCATCTTAGGCGAGCTTATTATCAGCGTCGCTAGCCACCTCAGCACTTTCACCTTGGTATGTCCCTTCTCGTCATTCATCCGTGCCGTCCACTGATAGGTATTTAACCCGGTTCGCCGAATTCTATGTTGCCGAAGGGAGGACCTCTCGATGTGGTCATACTTACGGGCTGACACCTTCAATCCCGAAGCTTCAAGTATCCACGGATTATTCCACCACTGGAAGGTTCCCCAGAATGCCGCTATCTCTTCAGACATCGCATCGTGCCATGAAAGTCCATTGTCTTTTAGCGTTATTGTTACGATGTCTCCGTGTTTCACCACTGATGTGGGAAACATTTCTGTTCGTTTGATATTCGTTAGTTCATCTGATAGAAACTTTTTCACGTACCTTTGAATTCTTGCTTCATCCTCTCTGTTCGGTCCTAAACATTGTGCCAAGGTACGTAGATTCATCCCACACATATTACCTTTGGGTACCGGTTCTGTCCCGAATTTCCTGGTCTGGGGAGACAGGAAACCTTGTGCTGTTGCTACACTGAAAAAGTTGCTGTATATTCTCCAGGCCATTGAGTACTTGTTTTCTGGTTCCATCAGCCAACATGCCGCTTCTTTCACGTATTGAATGTGCATGGCCAGAGGTATAGAGATCAGTCCTAATCCCCCGGCTTGTTTGGGTGCGTAGACCAGGTTTGGCGTCATTTTATGTTTTGTTAGTCCTTCCTCCTTCGCCGGATTCCACACAAACTTCTTTTGAAACTGGATCAGCTCCTTCGTCACTTCAGGAGTTGGCGGGAACACCTTCGCTGAAAACAATATCGCAGGTAATGCTACCGCGTTAAAGAGTTGCACTCTTTCGATCACCGAGGTTCCACATTTCGCCGCTGTGATCAGTCTTCGTTTGATTGCATTCAGTCTGTGGGCCCAATTCCGGTCCCTTGCGTTTTCGGTCCCAATTTCATACCCAGATATCGCGTTGTCGTGTTCTTCTGGAGCACCGGAATTCCATACCACGACTCTCTCGTCTTCACTTGATTCAAAAATATGTTAACACATTTGCTTGGTTGCACTCGAAGTCCTGATAAATCTCCAAAATCCTGCACGACTTGTAATGCGTCTTTCACGTGTCCGGCTTTTTCCAGAAAAATTGTAGAGTCGTCTACAAACGCGGAAAAAAGATGACAAAATGTGTCAGTACCAGACCCTATTGTAATACCTTTTAACCTCTTCGAGTTCTGTAGAGCTATCCCTAATGGTTCGACTGCCAGGATGAACAGCAAAGGTGCAAGTGGACAGCCTTGCCTAATGCCCGAGGTTACTTTCATTTCCCTGGATAGCTGTCCATTTACCAGGAATTGCGCAGTCGTCTTCTCATGTAGTCTTGCCATCAGGTCAATAAACTTAGTGGAGAACCCAAATTTGCTCATCACGTGCAATAGGTAGGTCCTATCTACTGTGTCGTATGCCTTTGCAAAATCCAGTAACAGGACACACTCACTGTCTTCCACTTCTACTTCTTGTTGTTTTTGTCTGCTTTCCAGTATCGCCATCATCATCATCACCGACCTGTTCATTCTCCTCCCATGCACAAAGCCTTGCTGTGAATCCTGCACCAGTCTTGCCAAAAATTTTTGCAGTCTTCGTGCTAAAATCTTTGAAAACACCTTGTAACTTGTCTGGAGTAGAGAAATGGGTCGATAATCCATCACATTCACCGAGTCCCCTTTTTTCCTGAGCGGAATTATGATCGCCTTGTAAAATGACGGCGGTGGGGTTCCTCCCTGAAGTACATCATTATACACTACTAATAAATCCTCCATCAAATCTCCCAGAAAGTCCTTGAAAAAATCGTTACTAAGTCCATCTTCTCCTGCCGCCTTGCGTCTTTCCAGTCTTTTCACTGCTTCCAATATGTCCTCTTCCTCAATCGGGGCTAACAAGGACTCGTTTTCCATTTCTGTTACTTGGGGAAAAATCGCTGTTGTCACTAACTTCTCCAGTTTTGATTTCAGTTTTGCTTTCTCCACTGTCCGATGCGCAACTCCTAATATTGGTCTCCAACCCGTTACAAATTTGTCTGCTATCGATGCGTCCTCCCGCTCTTCTGTATCTTCCTCAAGAATGATCTTCGTCACGTGTTGATTTGATTCCCATACCGAGGTCCTTCGAAATAACCATCGCACAGTCGCTGGTGACCTATTGTACCTTCTTCCTAGTCTCCACTGATTTTGTCTCACCAGTTCCGCATACTCCATGGCTATACAATCTTGTCGGGTTTGCGCTCCGTCAAATAGAAGCATCCGAAGCCGCTGTGCTTTTCGTCTTCTCCTATTCGCGTTTCTCGTCCTTATCTTTTTCAGCACCACCTTCCACTTCCGTACCTTGTTATCCCACTGGTCCGCCCTTTTCACTGTTCTGACTCCCTCCAACTGTAGTTGATTTCGTATCTCTTCTCTTACACCTTCCTGGCGTTGCCCGTTAATCGGATAAACTACTGGTGTCTTCTTTGGTTTTATGATGCCCGTACTGTCGTCCAGCTGCATCGTCAGCTTTACTTCTTCATGGTCCGAAGGTACTCGCGGGTGTTTAACTTCTGTCCAAATCACCTGCGAAAATTGCTCCACGGAAATATAAAATCGGTCCAGTCTACTTGCTGATTCACCACGCCAAAATGTGTACGGAATGTCCACCGTAAGTTGATTTTCCATCCACACATTGTAATGTACCAATTGTGAGTCATACAATCTTCTCCTCTTCAGCAATATCGCTAGTTCTTCACACTCCGTCCGCACTTGTGTCGTTGTCCCGTTCCTATCCAGTTGGGGGTCTTCTACACAGTTAAAATCTCCACATAAAATAGTAAATTCATGCGTAATCCTAAACCAGTTGTCAAGCTCCAAATAAAATAGTCCTCTGTTCGCTCCTGTGTCAGCGGGTCCATAGATATTCAGCACGTTCCAGTTGTCGTACTTTATCCCGATTGACCGCGTCGTCCATAACGTCTCCTGCCAAGGTGAGATATGACGACCATATTCTGGAAATATTAATATTCCCACTCCTGCTGCTCGAGTAGTACCTACACTCCAGAAGGCGATTTGGTGTGCTCCATCCATGTATTGATTTGCCCTTTCCCACATCTTCGTTGAGGATTGGGCTTCTTCTCTCGATGTGACATGCGTTTCCTGAATTAGGATCCCCACTACTGCCGTGTTGCGATGATCTTTGATCCATGCCTGCATCCAGTGTAGCCGCCTTCCTTGGATGAAACCTCGTACATTTTGGGTCACCCAAGCGACCTGTCTAGGGTGCTGGTGCTTCTCTTGTTTCCGTAACGTTGCTTGCGATTTCCATTGCTGATTGTTGGCTTTTATTATGTCCGCATAGGAGACTTCGCTCTTGGTAGTTAGTATGTCCGCATAGACGTCTTCCCGTTTGCCCTTCATGTCTAATTTCCGCAACAATTCTTCGGCTTTATCTATTGCGTAGCCCTTAGTAACTCACCGTCATAGGCCCTGGCTGGGATGTGCTTGATTCAGCTCCACTTTCTTGGTCAATTGTTACCACAGCTAACATAAATTGATGAAGCGCTTCCCATTCTCTTGCTGATGACATTTCACAGTTAGACATTAACTCCTTATACGTTCCATTTACCTTTAACGCCTGGATATGTCTCTTCAACTTAACGACTATCGTGTCGTCTAGTGCTGCGTCTTGGCCCACCATAGCTGCAATAGTCGCACCATAAATATAGGCTAGTGTCAATACTTTGCTTACCTGATGCCTCCTTTTGGGGGCTACTAGCTTCACCAACGCATTTTGCCCATATGCTGCTCTGCGAAGTTTCGCCCATTCCGTGGCACTGTTTCTCACCTTTTCCTTCTGTTTTTCGTTTTGCAGTATATTCACCCGCTCTTCCCACTCCTTGAATTCGCTTGCTGGTACTGGCGCTAGCTTTTCCTGTTTGCCTTGACAAACCATCTCCTCCCAGCACTGTTTCCTCCAGTCCCGAGCTAGGATAACAAACACATCATTATGTAATAATTCTAATACCTTATGAGGGTGCGTGAAATGTCCAATCAGGTGTATTATCGCGTCTCTGTCCGCTTCCACCGCTTTTTTCCACTCCTTTGTAGATGCTTCAACCCTTGGAATAAATGCGCCTTGTTGCTGTTGCCATGCCACAGTCATTTCGTTCCATGCCTTCTGCCAGCCTACGTCGTCTGCTCGAGATGCCTCATGGTAGTTGCTTACCCGAGCCAATTCGTCAAATAATTCCCGTGCTACTGACGTCTTCTCGCCCTGAGTCATATCTGACGTCTGTTCCCCGAAGTCTTCCGTCCACCCGTCCCCTGTGCGTTTTTTTCGCTTTCTAGGTTTCGCCGGCGTCATCATATTATTTGTGCCGCTGTCGCTTGAATCTACATATTCTGAGACCTGAGTTTCTCCTCCAGATTGACTGGTACCTGTGTCTTGTTCCCCTTCTAATGCGGTTACCCCTCGTAAATGATTGTACCATGTTGTTAACTCCCGTTCAGGTATATCGAATTCTTGGGCAATGTTCGCTCGTATTCCTCTGTTAGTGATGTCAGCCTCCAACAACCGGATCTGTTCGCCTTCTGGTCTCCAGGTTACGCTTCTGTGTAACATATCTAATAAACGTCTTGCATGTGGGGAGCCATGGCGAATTAAAGTGTCCATCTGCCATCTAAAAACATGATGGATTCCACCTTCTTCCCGTCGTTCTGTTAGTCTTACTATGTCTCGCGTGTCCCTTGTGTCTTCTATCCTTGCTGCTGGTCTCCCTTCTCCTTCGTCTTCGGCGATCTTGTGTTGTTCCCTCCGAGATGGTTCTTCATAGCATGTCATCATCGTACTTGTCTCTTCCTCCATCGATTCGTCCGCGTCTTGGTTTCCTTGATCACCGGTTTCATCTTGTCTCCACCCATGCACATATGCTTGATAGTGGGCTTGTTGGAAATGTAGTACTATGGGTAGTTTAGTGGAGTCAGTACCCGCTTGTTTTTTCAAACTTGTGACTCGTTGAATACATGTGCTCATTGTTATTGGAAATTCTCCACACGCTGCATACTTTCTTTTCTTGAAGATCCTAGTTTCGGGGGCGTAGTGTATTGCTCCAAGTGTCCCTGACCCTATGTCTCTGCTTATTACAAAAATGTCCCTTTGCAAAAACGTACCTATACTACTCAGCGTGTCATTGCTTCCCCAGGTTTCCGCCCCAATTACTGTACTAACGTCCGACGTGCTAGTCTTGTATTCCTCTAAGTACTTCCTGAATTCTTGTTCTGTAATTTGAGCAGACATCTTGTCGTACCCTCTCCCTAGGCTGCGTAGAGTTTGTTTCCGAATTCCAGGTGGAAACTTAATCCCGAAGTCCATTTGTGCTCTTGCGACACATCCCTTCTTAATGCTTACTGTCCCTTGCTCTAGTGTCTTCGTATCATATGCCAGATTCGAGTTTAGCAATGCTTGTACCACACTATATGCTTGACAGTTTCCTGTTGCAGGGGTTTGAACCAACTGCAGTCCCATCACAATCATTGCGTCTGGCAGGTTCCATTTCCGCTCTTCATCTATCTCCTCCGTCTGCCATGTAAACCAGGCCAGTGGACCCCGCCTCTCATTTATTCGTGTCACTAACTCTTTTACGTTTTTCTTCGCCTCTGCTTCTTGAATTTGCAACTCCGTATTCTCTATTTGCTTCTCCTTAGCCGTCCCTTTTGTTTCCTTCAACTTGACCAGTCCCGTTGTTGCTTTCTCCTTCTTACTTACAGGTTCATCCTCCGTCTCCTGGTCCGGGTCTTGTTCCTGCTCAGGTTGCCCGTGATTTTTCTCCGGTGTCGTGCTTCGTACACCTCTTCTCTCTTTTAGTTCGGTGTTTTTCACCCCTTCTGCTCGCCCCTCCTCCTTAAATTTTGTTTCTGTCTCTTTTTCTATACCTATAGTTTTAACATGCATACCTATTGCTATTCCACTCTTTTTGGTTACTTTTTTCTTTTTATGGTGTACCTCCACCCATTTCTCCTTTTCCTCCGTTGTAGTCACCCCTACGTCCTCGTTACCTGACTCCTGGTGAGAGTCTTCAGCATCCTGTTTCTCCTGTTCTGTCTCCTCTGGTGTCTCCTTGCCTGGGGCTAACTCTGGTATGGTTTTGTCTTTTTGTGACCTCTCTTTACTGCTCCTCTGTATGGCTTCTTGACCTTTACCTTCTTGTTGTTTTTCGTAGGTCTTGGTGACTTCCTGGTAGAGATCTTCCATGCTGGCAAAGGTCGGGGGAGGTGCCTTTATTTTGTTTACATCTTCTACCGAAACCCATATGCAGTTTTCCTCCCGCAACTTTTTCTCCGAGGTCGGGCATCCTCGCATTTGATGCCCGACCTCTCCACAGCGCAGACAGTGACGTCGACCTCTAGTAGTTGGATGTTCTACTAGTAATATTATACCGCACCAGAAAATTCGACGGATCCCTTCTAACACTTTTGGACATCCCCCTGCTGTTATGCGTAACTCCCAGTCTAATGAAGACGCTGCCATTGGTCCCCCTTGATCCATCTCCTGCAACCTGAAGGGCGTTTTTACCCGCTCTTCTAGAAAAGCGTTCAATTTCAGAATATCGATGTTCCTGGACACGTTTCGCAGTAACACAGTGTAGACTTGTTGTGTTCCAATCATCCCTCTTGAATGATACCCCTGTCGTTTCCACACTGAATCCTCACTGCTCTCCATTACCTGTGCATGGTCATTTGCGAGATGATGTGTGTGTTTATGATAGGGCACCTCTACTTTCTCATATTTCGTGGCTGCTTCACGTGTATAAAAATGAAAATTGAGCCGGTGATTTGAGCAGTCATAACTTATCCCTTTCACCTTTGCTAACATTTCCCATAGTTTTCCTTGTGTGATGCCCCTGGCAGTGGCTGACATCGCAATGCTTTCTTGAATGCTCTTTGTGCTCTGAAAAACTCCTTTTATCGGCATTTCCCCTCTCATGTCCATGCTCAGACATCCTTCTACTTGCGTCCGGATCGTCAGAATTAGCCTGAGCCGTTGTGCATTGGTCATGATATTCCATAAAAAGGGGGGCAGATATCTTGCCACTATCGACCCTTCTGCTAGCCCTTTCACAATACGCCATTCTTGGGCAGTTCCAATTCTTACTTTCCCATCTGATCCTTGTGCTCCTTCCTTCTTGCATACTTTGCAGAGTGCATTTATCTCCTCCTGCTTGTAATATGCCTTATTAAACAAAAAGTCATCCTGATCCGGTCGACTCTGTGGTTTTGTTTCTTTCTCTCCCGTCACTTTATGGATCCATCCCGTTAAAACGTCGTCTGCTGTTGAGGCCACCTCCATCTTGGTTTTACCAATCAGTTTCGCCAGGACATTCTCCATGGACTGTTTCGTCCGCGCAAAGATCTTGCACGCTTCTTGTACCTTGCTTTTCCACAGTGTCCACGCTTTGTTTTGTTGCACAACGATTAACTCAAACAGATCAATCAACCGTTCTTGCTCTTTCATTGTGATTACCGGTAACTTTGTGTCCGCATATCTTCTCTCATCCGTTTCCTTACATAGTTGACTGAACACCAACTCGAACAACTGTTGCATGAGATCATGCCATGTTTGCAGCCTCGGCTGTTTTTGTGATGCATCACTTAGCGCTTGTGCCAAGACTTCCGCCAATGCCTCCGGTGTAATAACTCGCTTTTCAGCTTCTTCTTTCACCCTTGTTTGTACTTGATCTGTGTCCTCTTGGCTCTGTCCGGCTTGGGATAGGGTCTTGCTTTCCCCATCGTTTCCCCCAGTGGTCCCTTCATCGGTGTCTGCTTTGACCCTCGTTAGTACCTCCAACGTCGTAGCCCCTTCTGAGATCTCTCCTGTAACCCCTTCAGGTTCATGTTGTGAAATTGTCTCCTCAATATCCTCCATCACCCCCTCCGGCTCATCACTTTGTTGCGATTCGGCTACTATTTCATCAATCTGCTCAGATTTCTCCATAGTTCCCGTTGCATTATTTTGTTGCCTCAATGTCATTTGAGTCTGTGCTTGTATTTCCCCGGGTGTTCCCCCGGGGTCTGACATTGCCTCCTGCTTATCTACTATCTTCTCTTTCTGGTAGTCAAGATCCTACCTCAACCGACGCCGGGTTGGGTGGGCTTTGCAGCTAAATCAGGACTGGTGTAGTACCTTATTGTTAATCTTATCAGAGCAAATACGATACATGTATTTTGACGCCGATTTACGTGACTAGAGTTATGTGTATGTTGCCGAAATGGGAGGGAACTTGGAAGTATATTTCCTAACATGATTTAAACAATAGCTCGGTCTGCAGACTATAAACACCGGAAAAGGTAAAGATTTCACCGTTTCTTAATTGGTGGTGGGTATTTCAACCCATAAGAGTGCGATGGCAACCAGTGCGTAAGCAGTGAGAAGCATAGATCCCTCTAGCCAATTGGACTTGCCGTCAGCAATTATAGCATAGACAATGATGATGGACATGAGGTAGATGAGGATTTCGAATTGAGGAAACGCTAACGACATGGCGCGATCCATGAACCATCCAGAGAGAACGACAACAGGTACCACAAAGAGAGATACCTGCGTGGCAGATCCGACGGCGACGCCCATGGCAAGTTCCATCTTGTTGTTTAATGCCACCTTGATGGCCGTCACATGCTCCACCGCATTTCCAACAATTGGCAAGAGAATTATGCCAATAAAAGACTTGCTCAAGCTCATTTCGTTTGCAAAACCATCGATGGAGTCAACCAGAAATTCTGAAAATACAGATACTAGAAGGGTAGACACGAACAGTACCACCGCGCTTGCTCGCTTTGACAGTGCCACTGACTCCTCGGAATTGCTTTGCTCGTCCTCAAAAAAGTCAGCGTGCGTCTTTAACTGAAAAAAGAGGAGCTGGATGTACATAAAGAGCAAAAATGCAGCGGCGATACGTGAGAGCGTCAGCGTGTTGGCCACCCGAAGTTCCTCTGAATTCTCATGTGAGAAGTAAAAAATATAGCTAGGCAGTAGCATAGCGAAGCTAGCTAGCATGAGTAGTGATGAGTTGGCGCTGGCACCAACAGCATTGAAAGAGCTTTCTTTGTTCCGCATGCCACCGGCAATGAAGGCGCAACCCAGGACAAGCAGAAGATTGGACAGAACCGAGCCGATAAGAGAGCTTTGCACCACGCTGATCTCGCCCGCTTGAAGTGCGAAGATAGCGACAATAACTTCCACCGCGTTACCGAACGTGGCGTTCACCAGTCCACCGATGGTCTCGCCTGTGTGAACAGCAAGCGATTCAGTAGCTTCCCCTAGGAGGTTTGCGAGCGGAATCATGACGACAAAGTTGAAAATGAAAATCCAGAGGTCGCTCCAACCGCCAAACGACGCCCAGATCGACAATGGCGCAGCAAGCAGCAAAAGATTGAGTGGCTGGTCCTTGATCATCGCGTAGATGGCCTGTGCGTCCTCCTTTAGCGTCAGCGGGGAGTCAATGACTTCGTGGTCTGCATTGTTGACCCTTGGTGAAGCCCGCACCTGAAAGCTAGAGCTTCCATTTACGTGGCCATTGCTACCGCTGTGGTCGTTCTGAAGAAGCGATGTGTGCTCACTTGGATGTTTACGCACGCGCGAAGTGCCTCCTTCGGTGTCGTATGTGCGACAGCGCCGAATGGCCGCAAGAGCCTGTGCGGTGTGCATCTTGAGGTCGTTTATGGCTTGGACGGTTCAGTTGTGTGGATCTGGCTTAAAAGGTCGGTCGCTAAATAATAGAGCAATTGTTCCGTCTTGAAGGTAGCAGATAACATTATTCACTCTGCCATTGGTCGAAACGAGTTGTGCAGCAATATTTTTCCGGCTTTAGGCACCGTTTTGCGGTTCAATATTTTGCCCGAGCAGATACGAATTTGTTCGGGAGCGTTATCAGAAAATATGACATTCTGTCGCCCATAAAAGAAACGAACGCGCGCAGAGCGTTCTTCCCTTACCCTATTCCCGAAGCAAAGGTATACATGTTTACCACGGCGTGCGCGAAACGCTTTTACTACGCGAAAAGGTGATGACGAAAAGATGGTCGAGGAAAAAGATGAGGAGCGGTACCATTTTAAGATTAAAGGTGTTGGCGCCGAAGGTAAGGAGGGCGTGACGGCTGTGAGCATGCGCCTGTGCCCAATCAGCATGTGTACGCCACCTCAGATAAGTGCGATGGATATTTTCAGCATACACACCAGGTACGATTCTTACGATTCTTGCTGTGCTTTACCGCATTCCTTATGTGCAGGCTTTTGCAAACTAGGATTTTTCCGAATTTCCTAGTTTGAGCTTAAGTAGGACTTACATTGGCTTGTTTAACGATCGTGTGGGTCGTAAACTGTGCTAAGCCGTTTTTGATTTCACGTATCTGACGCTTGAAAGGTTTACGGCTCTCTATGTCATATAGGCTGTGGATGTGGTGGTGGAGGGCCTTATTTATCATTTATAAAATTCTTCTGCTCGTTGTCCATATTGTTAGGGAAACACTAAGGGCACCGCAAAAAAATGATTTGGGCACCATATTCGGACTTAGCCGAAAATATAGTGTAAATATAAATGAAAAAGATGGACGTCTTTAATACTTGTGCAAAAACTTATAGGAACGTTACCACTCGTTTCGATTGCAGCTATAATAGTACTTGTACTTATCTACTCATTCGATACATGTACCATCGTACAAGAATGTGTGTAATCATTGTTTTAGAAGAACACTTTAATTGGAAGAATAAATATGCTATAAATGGAGTAGGGATAGATAATCTACTATAACTTGTTTTTCTCTAAAAAGCTTTCAATGATCCTTGTTTAGCATAATTAATTACTATTTGCTTAAGCAGGCATAACCACCCAAAACAATCTACTTTTTTGCCCGTTTCTTATTCTTGTTTAGCATATCTGCTATATTATCTGACATGTCATCTTAATCTACCTAATCTATTCTTTTATCTTTCCAACTAGCTTTATTAACACCTGAAAGCATTCCGTGCTCAGCAAGCTTTCTCAGAATTTCTTGCCAGTTTTGTCAACTATGAGTATATTCAACTGCAAAACTCGCCTGATGCAGATTGCAGTATTGATAGCTTAAAAAAGGGAGAGACGGCATGAAAAAAAACAAATTCCAGTACTAGATAAACTAAGATTGACTGGTATAAAAACACATTTGCTAGAGATAGTTGGTTTTATTGTTAAACGTTTTTTAGCCTGCAACAACCAGAGAAATTGATAATTTGCTGCGAAAGTTAAAACCTTCTTCGACTTATTGTCAGCTTGACTATTTCTCGTCATGCAATTTAAGTAATTTTAACACGAACAGCATTTGTTTTGCTACATCGATGATCGAAGCAAACTATAAAACGGTGTCTACAGTACGAAGTCCTAACTGGTCTGTGGTGTGGGAACAAAGTACCACAGCGGATGACAGCGTTAATTGGTCGTATGCAACCATGATAGCATTACAGTAGTGAATTTTTGGTAACTAAGTTTATAATATTTTTTGATAGACTCGCGTCCTCGTTTCTTTCAAACGCACATGTTGTCATTATACGTCGAGAATCTATAGTACAAAGTTTTGCGATAGAGTCAGTATGTCGTGAAATAAATTCGATTTAATTCGACTAAGTCCGAATATGGTGCCCAAATCAATTTTATGCGGTGCCCTTAGTGTTTCCCTATTGTTACTTACTAAATGGATTCTGTAATTGACTCCCCAAGGAGGTAGCGTTTTTACTAATCCATCAGTTTGCGAAGACGCACCAAGTCGCAGTAATGTCCATTGTGCGTGACATTTCTATCGTGACCACAGCAACGAGATTTCTAGGGTCCTTGAATTGATTGTGAGGTCCTAAAATGCCGTTTTCAACGGAGTTTCTCATTATGTATATTTGGTCCTTTTCGTAGCGCACATAGAGCTGTATTAGGCCCTGGTCCAAAATTTTTTGTTCCCATTCTCGAATCTGATGTTTCCTACTCCAGATAAACGGCACAGATAAATGCACGATGCTACCGTAAAAGTCGGATCCAGTGGGACATACGGGAGCAAATCGCAAAACCAGCACCAGTAAGAGCATAACTTTTGAAAATCAGCACCTGCCGCAATAAAACACCAAGAAAAAGACGAACAGTGTGGTCCACCACATTTGGAAATTGCCGCGCTCTCGAAAACGCCGTCCCAGCCTTCTGGAGATGATCGAATCGTAGTAGATGCCGACAAGATTACAATCCATATAGCGCCTGGTGTGCCAAATGAGTATATATGTCCCCAAGCGTCGGAAACGAGAAAAAGCTCGTCGAAAGAAGGTCGTGAGACAGAGAGAGGAAGAGTAGGCGATTCGAGCTCAGCGTCAAAAACAACGTAGCCGCAAACGCGAAGCGGAACGATTGCGTCGCGTCGCTGAAAGGAAGGCCAAGAAACATACGGGAAAGGAAGCTTGAAAGCATGCCTTGGTATCAAGAAAGTACGAAAGTTTCAAAAGCTCGAATACCAATAGAGGGGTTGGAGGATATGATACAGAGCTGGATGCCATGCTTGCACGTTGCTGGCATAAACATTGAGTCACAATAGAGCTGAGTGAAACTACTTGTACAAAAATCCAGTGAACGACACGGAGTAAATTGTTGAAAAGAAGACTACACTTTTAGGAAACATCGACAAGTTTGTTAGTGTTTCTAGGTTGTACATGTACATTAAGTTCGCTCAATGATCAACTGGCAAATTGCTGAACCCTGCTTGCATTATTTTTTTTTCGTGCAATATCAAATGTTAATGGTTATGAGTGTCCTGAGGTGCATAAGACATTTGTCCGAGCGTTGATCACATTAGGGCAGGTTCAACGACATTAGCGACGTGATCTTGCCAAGAGTGACCATTCCTGAGGAGACAACAATTGCCCAGATCCAAGGAAGAAAATATCGAAATGGAAAGAAACACACGTAGACATGCGTCCGTCAACTTGGAGCACCAACTGATGCCTGTTCGATT
>MIQA02024207.1:0-24370 GCA_001887855.2 Sclerospora graminicola
GCAGTGAGGAAGCGTGCAATTTGTGAAGGACCAAATGTAAATTTGGTCTTCCTTAGTTTACCTTAGATAGACTTAGATAGAAACTAATAAGTATATTAATTAATATCACTTAAGTAGATGTATATGTATTATTATATACACCTAAGGGCGCTTGAGTACTAGAAGGTAAGTTTAAGAGTGAATATACTTATGGTTGGTTAAGAGCTAACTAGTATAATAAGACCTAGACTAATCATAGTAACATGTAGTATAAAAATGATCTAATGATATTTTTATCATTAGATTACTTGTTAGATTCAATTATATCAGAATCTGTTCTCAAAGGTGGATTATGACAACTTATAATCCAATATTCACATTTCAGGTATTACGTCTGAAATTGAACTGTGATATTTCTACTCAAATATCACTTATGTAATGACACCCCATTACATCACCCCCCACTCAAGCTGGTTGGCCAATAATATAATGTAATATTGGCCAATCGAATGGTGGCACTTGTTGGTCATAACGATATTCTGTTATAACTCATTTTTGACCATAAGAAAACAAATGGTCAGCAAACGCAGCGGCGCTCTTACGGGCACTGCCGATACTCTGGAAACAGACATCACCTCTGCATCACGTGCGGAGGTGTCGTCGAATGCCGACGCTCCGAATGTAGCGTCGAAGCGAAAGACAAAGCCGAGAGACCGCTTGTCTCTCGTAGTAGACGCTGCGGAAGCAGTGTCTAAGAGAGGGCGGGAAGATGTCGCGAATGCAACATCTTCCGTGTCTCCACCTGCCGCAAGGCGGGTGTCCAAGAAGAAGTCCAATGACCTCTTCGGAGAGTCATCTGACTCCGAGAATGAGGTCGAGGACGATGCCGTCCCTGTCAACAACTCTAGTGAGGTTAAGCCCGCTAGAACTGCTTCGCCGTTAAGTGATGGCGAAGTAGAGTCTGACGCCGTCGATTACGACAGCGACAACTCCATGAAGCGGTGGTATGAGGAGCGTAGAGCTCCTCCTGGTCCTCGTCATTCGCCAGGTCGTAGCGAAGACGACTTTTAGATGACAGGTGGTGCTCCACCTGCCAAGAAACAACGTGCAGAAGCGGCTTACGCTGCTCCTGATTCGCTATGTAGTATGGAACGTCATGTTCCGTACCAAGTGGGGTTTTGGACCCCAGCATGGACGCTTGCCCTCGGAAGTGGTGGGCACATCAAGCGCGATTGTCAATATCCATTGTTTGACATCATTGCGCTTGATGATTGCGAAGACCTTCGCAATCGTCATTTTGATCGTAGTACTGACGATAGACGTCGGTACTTCATCGACCTTTTCTTCCAAGCTCGTTATTACACGAACCGGAAAGGGTCGCGAAAGAATAAGGACGACAAAGACGCCCTTGCGCAGAGTTGAAATGCCTTTGGTGATAATTACAACAAAGATCCCGACGATTACGTGAAGAAAATTCACATAAACCGCGAGCGCTTCTTAAAGCACTCACGCACAGGTAAAATGGAGTTTATCCATTTCACTTGCATTAGAGAGGGATTCTCTTGCGGGGTCCCTTCGAACATGAAGTGTCCGTGTTGTCCCGCAGGAGCTCCTCATCTAACCGAAAAGGAGCTAAGAGGGTACCGAGGTTTCTCAGTACCCGCTAGTGTTAAGAGCCTTATCGATGCTCTTAAAGCATCGGTAGCTAGTACCGAAGCTTTGCAGCCACCAACACCTAGTGTTGATGTGCCGCCAGCATCAACACCTAGTGTTGACGCTTCTTTTGAGTTTGAGGAGAAGTTTCCTTCTCAAACTCCTGCAGGAGGTCAGGGGCATCCGCCCTTAGCACCTCAATTGGTTCCCAAGAGTCAAACTCTTGGGAATATCCCAACCAGCGTACCAGATACTCGGTACGCTGCCCCTTCTTATAGGGAACCGAGCGCTTCGATAGTAAGCGCTCGAGAATGTAACGCTTGTTCCCCTGACTGTCAATCAGGGGCGGCGGGGGCTGATAATTCCCTCGGCGTTGTTGTTGCGGAGCATGGTTATCAGCTCCGCAAGCTTGAGAAGCACTGTAACGCTTTGAGCGAGGACATGTGCCACTCGATGAAAACATATCGTTGTCATCAGACGAGATTCGCGACATTCTGGACGCGCATCTCGTGATGCAGCAGAAGAATGATCTTCTGCCGGTCGAGATCGATCGACTAAAGTCGGAGATTGATCGACAAAAGTCGGAGATGGAAACTCTCCAGACTTCTCACAATCGGTTGGAGACCGATTACAAGTCTCTCTTGGGAGACTTGAAGAAGCACGGCATAGATGCGTATCGTCCGAAGACGTCGGCTTGTGCCTCCCTACGTAAAACGTTGGGTGGAGGCGCATGGCCGCGGGAATGTCTAAAGTATAGGCATTCCCCTTAACACTTTGGACCTTGAAGGGTCCAATGAACTTAGGCAGCAACTTCCGTGTAGGGAAGTTGCTGATTGCATGTGTAGGCAAATTAGTTGTAGATAACATAACAAATTCACCGTTTTGAAAGGAATTTGTGTTTTTCCTTCCGTTTTTATCTGCATTTTGCTTCTGCTTGTCAAAAGCGGAAGCAAGTGCATCTTTTACATAGCGTATTACAGCTTGGCGCTGTAATACGAATTCATCTACTGCTTTATTGGCAGTAGATGGGTTGTTTTCATTGTCTGCAGCCATTGCTGCCGACACATATTCCGCATAAGCAGCTTCAGTTTCTGAAGATGCTTGAGTTTCTTCTGTGGTAACAGTAGAAGACTCATCAGTTTCTTCGCAAGCTGCAACTGCAACTTGCGCATCGACTCGCTCGAAATTTGAGCGGGTCCCTCCCCCACTTAGATTTGGCGTACCACCAAGTAAAGCCGGGGTTCGCATGCTTAGTAGAAGCATGCACCGAGTTGTTTATTGCAAACTCAGTGAGTGGCAAATAATCGCTCCACTCCTCGAAGGCATGCGCGTAAGAACGCAGCATGTCTCCAGAAACGCGGTTAACGCGTTCAGTCTGCCCATCCGTTTTCGGATGGTCCGCGGTTGACATCTTCAACTGCGTGCCCAATAACGAGAACGTTTCTTGCCAGAAACGTCCTGTGAATCTTGGATCACGATCCGAGACTATGTTTTCCGGCATTCCGTGTAAACGGAATACCGTGTCAACGAATATCCGCGCCGTTTGCGCAGCGGTGGCATTCGCTGACACTGCAGCAAGATGAACCATCTTACTGAAGCGGTCTACAAAGACCACTATGCCTGTTTTCCGACTGTGATCAGCCGGGAGACCAAAGATAAAGTCCATGGAAATGGACTTCCAACACTCTGTCGGAACCGGCAGAGATTGGAGGGGAGCCTGCGCGGATTGTGCAGGCTTGACGCGCTGGCATATCTCGCAAGCGCGTACGTACTTGCGTACCCATTTATACTGGTTACGCCAGTAGAAATCGCGTGCGAGAGAAGCATACGCCTTCTCTCGACCTTGATGCCCCGAAATCGGTGCATCATGGTACTCAAACAAAATTTGATGTTTGAGGTCATCGTCGTTTGGAACGACAATGCGGCTAACATCATCTTGGTCTGTGCTATAAAGCAACAGGCCATCGTGCAATTGATAACGATGCACGCATGCGCGAAGGAACTCTGGAAGTTCCTTGCGCTTCCGATCAGATCGATCACTTAGGTAATCAATCAGCAGGCGAGTTTCCTCGTCTGTTTCGTACGCTTTACGTACTTGTCGCACAAGTGACGACGACAGAGCAGTGGAACGTACTGCGTTTGCACTGGTTGCCTCGATTACGGACGGTTTCGTCTCGTAATCAGGGCGTCGTGATAGCTCATCCGCTATCACGTTCAACTTTCCCGGTTTATACACAACCGTGAAGTTGTATTCCGCAAAGAATGACAGCCAACGTGCCATTCTTTGGGAGATGTGTGGTGAATTCACGGCCGTGCGTAACGACGCATGGTCCATGTAAACCACAAAAGGTCTATCTCCTAAGAGATAGATCCGAAACTTTGCCAGTGCATACTTCATGGCAAGGAGTTCCTTGTCATGCACCGGATAGTTGCACTCGGCTGGGCGCAGCTGACGCGATTGATAATAAATCACGCGATCACGATCATCGTGATCACGCTGCATCAGGGCGCAGCCGATGGCGAAATCGCTCGCGTCGCAAACGACGTGGAACGGTCGCTCGTTATCGGCGATTGCCAAGACGGGAGCCTCAGTCAAGCTACGCTTGACTGCATCAAATGCATCTTGGCACTGGGTATCCCAGCGCCATTCGACATCTTTCTTTAATAATTGGGAAAGAGGTCGGATCAAACCGGCAAAATTACACGAATATTTGTGCAAATATGTCGCCAGTCCAAGGAACTTTCGAAGTTCCTTAACGTTGTTTGGCGGAGGCCATTCAACGATCACCCTGATCGTTTCTGGATCGGGGCGCACTCCATTCTTGCCTACAAAGCAGCCAAGAACGGGTATCTCAGGTGCACCAAAGGTGCACTTCTTTAAGTTCGCATAGAGCTTGTGCTTGCGCATAAGCTCTAACACCTGACGTAGATGTTCTTTATGAATGTCTACATCAGTTTTGCCATGTTCAGCCTTGCTATGGATGAACACATCGTCAAAGTAGCTCGGTGCGAATTCTCGCACCGGGCGCAATAGGTGTGTGACGCATCTGTTGAAGGTGGCAGGGGCATTTCGAAGCCCCTGTGGCATCACAAGCCACTCCCAAAGCATACCGCTTGGGGTGCTTACAGCCGTGAGAGGAATATCCTTCTCACACATAAGGATTTGGTGGAAACCATCCCTCAGGTCGAGGGCACTGAAAACGGTGCTCCCGCTCATGCCATCGATGATGACATCCTTTCTCGGTATCGGCGTCTGTGCCGGTACTGTGGCTGTGTTCAGCTTATTGAAAGCATGAACAATTCTCCACCCACCAGTGGATTTCTTAACGCAGAAGGTGGGGCTGGAGTGCGGTGAGGTAGACTCCCGCACATGCCCCGCCTTGCGACGAGTTTCAAAGAACTCGTCGATGGCTTTAACTTGGTCACGCGGCAATGGCCATTGCCGCGTGACACAGTACTTCGTGCCAGGCACGAGATCAATTTCGTGCCTAGTTCCCTTATCCTTAGGGAGCTCGCAAGGTACTTTTTCTGGGAATACGTCAGCGTATTCCCAAAGTACTTCGTAGTACGGAGAAGTCGCCTTAAGCGACTCCCAGCTCTGCGCTTCAAAGCGCTGAACTTTGGTTTGCTCATTGGGAACGAGTTCGTTCCCAATGCCTTCTAATTGTAAAGTGGATATTCGTTCACGAATATCCACAACCTCATCAGATGCGACAATGACGCAGATCAGGTCGATCTGATCATTTCGCAAGTTCCTTACGAACTTCTTCCAGCTCAAGGATGGAAGGGCCAGCACCTCTGAACTTAAGTTCGGAGGGTTGTCAAGTGTGAAAGACTGGGTAGCTAATCCAGTCTCTGTCTGCGTCAAGACGTTGATTGTCTCGACGGACACAGCTGCGAGATCAGACGCACTCGTCTGATCTGTTGCACGGTGATCATCACTCGTGCGCAAGGCCTTCTCTTCATGGTGACCACTGACTACCATGGTGCTCATGCACTCTCGACTGCTCTTAGTCGTGAGTTCATATTTTCGACACGGAAGTCATTTGCTTCCGTGACGGTTTCATCTTTTTCACGGTGGGTGTTTCGCACCGCGTGTGCATTCTCTATACCACGACCGTCATCGGTTGTAGTGGTAACTTCAACACGGAAGTGCTTTGCGCCCGTGTTGCACACATTACTGACACGCAACGACTCGTTCGTCGCGTGTTCGCGTCCCTCTGGACTCTGATCAGCGCCGCTGACCTAGTCGGATCAGGTCTGGTGGTGCCATCGCTACCCACCAGACTGTCTGACACTGCGGTTGTATCATTAGATACAGCCAGATTACTCACAGGGTGATCAGATCCTGTGAGACCGCCGCAGTCGATCGACAGGTTAACCCAGTCGATCGTTGGTTGATGCTTGGACATCCAAGGGATGCCCAAGATTACATCGAACTTGTCGTCAAGATCGAGGACGATGTATTCGTCCTCGAACGACAGTTCGTCTAACTCGAAGCGTGTGCGAATTACACGCTTTGGTATAGTCACGGTTGCACCTGTTGCTAACCGGACTGACAACATGCTTCTTGGAGATTCAATCTCCTCGAAGTTCAACGACGTTAGGACCTCAGTTCTAACGAAGTTGTTTGACGCTCCTGTGTCAAACAGAGCACGCATGGGGACATCGTTTCCATACGGCTTAACTTCCAGGGTGATAAGAGAAACCTCACGTGCACACGTTGACAGGACATAGTCCCGTCTGGGGCTATTATCACATGCCCGATGTCGGCATGTGAGATAACCCGTCCAGTAGGGCACCCCGCCCCTACTGGTTGTTCACGTTTTTTGCATCAACAGAGGGTTGCCCCTGTTGATGTCGCTTGCCAGTAGACTGACCAGTCCGCTGACTGCGTGGCGCCGGACGCGGCGCCATACATTCATGGGCGTAATGGCCCATTTTCGCGCATCGATTGCAGCGAAGGAACTTCTTGTTCTTCGGTTGCCTCGGAGTTGAGGCAACTGCAACCGAAAGGTCCATAGGTTCTGGACCTCCTCCGCCCGCATTGTGACGCGGATTTGGGTGTCTCGGGACGAAGTGTGAACTTCGTCTCGATTGGAAGTTTTGGTTAGTATTAACATGCTGTATTGGCGGCATGTTAAAGTCGAAAGGCGCTTGCGCTTTCCGACTAACCCCAGCATGCGCTGCTGAGCGACGCATGCTGAGCTCCTCCCGGATTCTTTGGTCTATAGCATCGCTCAGAGTCTTCGGGGAAACCCGGTAAAGACTCTGTTTGATGGGACCATCATTCAGTCCCTTCATGAAGGCGGTGACCTGCATGGCAGGAGGCACCGGTTCATATACAATATTTGACAATAAATATTGTATTTTCTGAGCGTACGCATGTAGGCTCAGCTTGCCCTGCCTGAGTTCCATAAACTCTTCACGGCAGCTAAGCTCCATTTCTGGAGCTTCGAAGTTGAGCTTCAGCTCAGCTTTTAAATCCTGATTCGTCAGGAACGCAGATCCACCAGTGGATCTGCGGCTCGTCGCCCATGCCCTGGCGCGACCGCCTAGGCATGTGGTGGCGAGATAAGCTTGTGAGCGCGGGTCCACAATCTTTTGCGCAGAGAGGACATCTTCCACCCCTGCGAACCACCTACGAAGGGGTTCACCCCCTTCGCCAGTAAAGGGCGGAATCCGCGCCTTTACCACTTCAACGCTCGCACTTGGTGCAGGCGCTGCTGTTGCTGCTGATGTTTGGGAGCGCAATATTGCGTTGCGCACCTGAGGATCAACATACATCCCCTTGAAACGGGTAACCGTTTCTAAGGCATCCTCCGGGGTTTACCACGGAGGAGGGTGATGATTTCGGGCCCTATGGTCCGAATCATCTCAATCACAGTGGTCACTGAACTCTGTGACCAGTTAGGGAAATTCCCCCTAACTAAATCTTGCGCGAGCTGACGCTCACGCTCACAATCACTGGCTGTTGCCATGACAGCCAGCAGCTCTTAAACCATCGTTCCGCTAGTTAACTAGCGGAACGCGTCAACGGTGGTCGTTTAGACGGATCACGAAGTGCTACCAGGTTTAACAGGGCGACTGTTACGCGGCTTACACTGTTAAATTGCAGTGAGGAAGCGTGCAATTTGAGTAGGACCAAATGTAAATTTGGTCCTCCTTAGTTTACCTTAGATAAACTTTAATAAAGACTAATTAATTTGTTAATTAATCGATCACTTAAGTATATATATTAGAATATATACTTTAGGCTACTTGTGCGATAGAAGGTAAGTTTAAGAGTGAATATATTATGAGTGGTTTAGAGTTAATAACTATTATTGTTGATTTCGTTCAAATTTGCCGATTCTGCGTGATTTGGGCCTGAGATTTAAAACCGCCCAAACCATACAAGAATGGTGATTTGTCAAAACAAGTCAATTATTTTATTTAATTCCAATCAGCTGACATCACGTAGACCCTAAGCCCTACACCCCAAACCTAAATCCCTACACCCCAGACCCGGACAACCTCTATTACTGATAAACTATTAATAACAGGATTTGCGCGGTTTTTATAGGGTTTAGGTTGCGCGATTGAATCAATCACACACGGAAATTTCGTCTAGAACACACAATAATTAAATCTAAACTAATCATACAAACATGTCTACCTCTATTCGTGAGAACCACTATTGAAGCAAATCCAATAAAACCCCTTTACACATTGTTCCTGAATGGTATTTTTTCAGCTCTTAACTCCTAATAGTCGCTGATATACAGCAAAACGTGGAAAAAATGGGGGGTACTTTATTTTTGGCCAGGGGTGTATAACGTTTAAAAGAAAATTAACCTGAACTTTCTTAACATGAATTTTGTGTAAAAGTTCGCCACTGTAATTTTGTAACCTGCCATCATCAACATGTCAGGCTCCAATGCAACTTTTCACGACTTCGCAGAAGTGGTTTTGCTCATGTTTTTGTTTCGATTCCCTAGAACATTCGATTCGGAGCCGCTCCGTAAATATGAATTGTGGATGCGCTATTTTGGGTAACGCAAAAATCTTCGACATCGTCATTGGCCCATGACCTCCGAGCGTCCTGTTGTGCTTATGACTCATCACTTTTCAATTCCCGACAATATTCAGAAATTCAGTACCCAACATGCTCAACTCGTCCCTTTCCAAGCGTTTGCGAGTAGGCCTCGTGGGCGGTGGGCGAATAGGAAGAGTACATGCGCAGAGTCTACAGCGCGCGGGTGCTACTATCACCATGGTTTGTATAACATGTGACGTGGTGATTCAAATTGATGACTAAGTTGCTGCATTTTGGGCTTTTCTAGATCGCCGACCCCATGGTCAGTGTGGCAGAGCGGATGGCTGCGGAATTTGGCATTGCGCGCTGGACCAATGACGCGTCTGATCTCTTTCGCAACCCTGAGATCGACGCTGTCGTCATCTGCTCACCTACTGCTCTCCATGCTCAGCACATTATCGAAGCTGCTAAACACAAAAAGCAGATTTTCTGTGAAAAGCCTGTAGATTTCTGTCTTGAAGTGGTCAATAACGCCATCAAAGCCGTGAGTTACATGCACGTCCACAAAATAGTGAATTGGTGAGAGGTTTTGATGTTCGGGGCTTTATTCTGTGGCAGGCTGAAGATGCCGGTGTCAACCTTATGATCGGATTCAATCGTCGCTTTGATGCGAACTTTCTCCGCATCAAACAAGCTATTGATCATGACGAGATCGGCAAGATCAATATGATCCGAATCACGAGTCGCGATCCAGGTCCGCCACCACTGAGCTACATCAAGAGCTCAGGGGGCTTGTTCCGTGATATGACAATCCACGATTTTGACATGGCGAGATTTCTCGTTGGTGACGAAGTAGATGAAGTCTACGCAATGGCGCAGAGCGTGAACCCCGACATTGCGGCGGCCGGCGACATCGACACGGCCGTAGTGCTGCTCAAGTTCCGCAACGGTGTTATCTGCTATATTGAAAACAGTCGAGAGGCAGCGTACGGCTACGACCAGCGCGTGGAGGTTTTGGGCTCGAAGGGCTCCGCGGCGTGTGACAACAAGCACTCCAACCAAGTGGTGGTGTCTACGAATCAGTGTGTGCGTCGAGACTTACCGCTGCACTTTTTTCTGGAACGCTACATGGACGCCTATGTGGCGGAAATGGAGGCGTTTATCCACCTGTGTACTACGGACGGTGCTTCGGTTCCAGTTAGTGGTGAGGATGGTCGTGAGGCTTTGTTGCTGGCTCTAGCGGCGAACAAGTCATTGGCAGAGAACCGCCCTGTTAAGGTCGACGAGATGCGGTAGTTTTCGTAACAATAACTCCCGCAGACGCTAATCGACTACCAACCTTAGCTTATGTAGATATAATCTCAACAAAACACCGGCAAACACAAACACGGCAGAATTCTCTTTGTCAGCAGTCAATTTTTCTTTGTCTAAGTCAGTAGCCGCATTTAAAACACGATAGTGTCGAGCATCGCACCGAGGCACTGGACAGTATTGAGAGCCATGAGGTCGTAAACGTCGTTCTCCAGATGTTTCTTGGGGTCCAGTTTGCCCACATTCAATACTTCTAGTTCTTCCGGCGTCTTCTCTTCTTCCTCCTGAACTCGCTTGTTATACTGCTCCGTGAGCGACAACATAGTCTACGAAGACGGATACACCATTACCAATACATAAAAGAGGTCTTTGCAGTAGACTGACCACTAGACGCACCTTTACAGTTGCCTCGTTCTCCTCAGCATGATCCTCAAATCTTGTGAGCACAAGACCATCGCTCCATGTTTTCTTGTGTAGATTCATAAGCATTTGCTCCTCAAGCTCGTTTTTGCGGTAGTCGATAGCGATCGAATAATAGTGACGGTTGAGTCCGTGGATCAGCGCCTGGATTGATGGCTTGTTCAGGTGACCAATATTGGACGTCGTTTGCCGTGGCTCCTGGCCCATCATCATGAGCTGCGGGTTGATGAGACGAAAAGCGTCGATCACTACCTTTCCCTTGACACTCTGAATTGGATCTACCACGACCGCCACGGCACGCGGATTCAGCGCCTCAAAACTTTGCTGCGTATTTATATCCACGCCTGAGAGCCAGCAACCAAATCCTGGGTGCGAGTGATACCAGCCTACAACCATTTCAGCTCTTCCAGTCTGCTTGAGCATCTCGAGCATCTTCATCTGGAAAACCGGGTCTACGGCCTCAACACTCACGCCCGTTCCGCTCTGGGGCATGGCAAACACATCGATGCAGTTGACCGTATAAACGTCAACAAACTCGCCTAGCATCAGACCCATCACTTCCATCGGCACGCCAGCTCGTCCTGCATTCACAATGAATATTTTGGAAAAAAAGGAAGAGAGGAAACCAAAATCTTTACCGTGCTTGAGCATTTTTAGTAGCGCTAACGATGAAATGTGGACTTTTTCAGCCGTGTCGACCAGTGGGCCATCAGCCCCAGGTCCACTTTGTCCAGGGAGCCCGGGCAGATTGCCAAATAGACGCTGAAGTCGGTCCATTGTGCTGATATCTTAATATGGTTCGAATTGCGCAGGGGAATTAGGGTGTGGTGCACGTAATTTGAGCCAATTACGGCAAGTATTGCTCGATAGTACCGGTAATGGAAACGCCGCCAAGAGTGAGGAACGCGCCGACGCTCGGGTCGTCAAAGCAGCTCCACGCACGCCTCAAGCGCCAGATGGAAAGTGAGATGGAAGTTGAAGGAAACCCAGAGATGGAGCGCATGGGTGATGAAGCGCTGGTGCACGCGGGCGCTATCAAGCCGCTGGTCGATGACTATGACGACGACGATCTCAAGTGAGCGCATCAAGTTGAAGCATGAGTCTGCTTTTATAAAGAAAAACAAAATCACTCTCTTTTGCTGCTGTGCACAAAAAATGTTGTTTGTCATTTTTTTCTTGTCATTCTAAACACGTCCAGTCTCTTTGACGGCGGTGAAGAAGGCACAATTGAAGACCGTCCTCATCATACTCTTGACGTTGTCCGTGTAGAGACATTCGCGCTGGGACTCTTTTTGAATGCGAAAGTTGTACGTACTCATAACGTGCTTGATTTCTTCGTACGAGAGCTCCACCGACTGCTCGAAGCGCTCGTCATCACAACCATCACTATCTTGCCAGTGGTACAATAGAGGACCCAAATTGATCCAGAAACCACCAGGTTTTAGCAGACGCTCAAACGCTGCAATGTACTCAATCACATTTGGTGCCGCATCGATGAAGAAGCATGTTACAATACAGTCCCAACACTCTGTAAACAGAAGTAGCGTCAATTTCCACAATGATGCCTTTGCAGGTACGGGAATCTGAAAATATAACCGACCTTTATCGTTCGCGTAAGCTTCGAGAAACTCGCCAGCGCACATGGAAAAGTCTGGAGGGGTGGCGACGCCAGTGTTGAGACCCAATAGCTCCGCCGGTGCTATATCTGGGATTGCCACGGGACGCAACAGGTCCGTGATTGTCAGCGCATTGGATGGGTTGTGAATCCAAGGATGAATCTCAAACTGCAGCGGCTGTGTTACCCTTCAAGCAACAAGTGACAAAACATCATTATACTGCAAACGGAATACGCGGGTAGTGTACGAACCAACCCTACCAATTGAGGATAAAGTTACTCGCGAATAGCATCTGATACGAGAACTCATTACCTTGGGCCGCGTACCCTTTCGAGGCGACCTCTAATGCAAGTCGTCCCAAACCTGCTCCAGGCAGCAAAACTTTTGGTCGATCCGTTCTGTATTAAAAGCATGCGAAGTCTTTAGCACGTCACTCATTGGAAGCTGGCCATCCATTCCTACTGATTTTCTAGGTTTACTGGCAAAACACGACGCAATTCCTTAATAATCGGTGTGTAGCACATGTCACGTTCTTTCTTGCCCTGTGGCAACAAAAAAATTAAATGCCATACCATCATTCAGAGTACAGCCGACTCACCTCATCGGACCAGTCACGCACCAGCTGGTGGAGCGTGCTCTTTAGCTTGGAGAAGTGGCGTGGAGGACTCTGCAACGGCATTTTGGGCACCACTAGAGGCAAATCGTAGGTCGGTCCGTTCTTCAGTTGTGCCTCCACTACGCGCTCGAAGAATACCTGGTTGTGATGCGCTGCGTTGATGAAATGGTGTAGATTGCGAATAGTGGAGGACTGCGGTAAACGCCGTTGCATGTCGATTGGCATCGACTGAAGATGTTTTTTACGTCGATAGATTTCACGCATCATATAGGACTCATACTCACGAAACGACAGCAGCACTGACTTGTAGTGCTCCTGCTCTTCCAAGTCCTGCTCCATGTTGGTATGAAAAATCTAACCCGATGTGATGTGCGCCACTTAAGTAATTACAACAATGTCCCAAGGCCGAATCTTACCGCTCGGTTGGTGTCCAAATGACGTCCTAGACCTCAAAATTTTCACTGCTACGTGTATAGAACGCTTTACGAGTGTGCTGCATTGTTATGGATTTGTCTGTCCGTAGAGCTTATTGATAAGTGTATCGGCTCCAAGCTCTGGATTGTCATGAAGGGCGACAAGGAGTTTCTCGGGACACTCCGTGGCTTTGACGACTACGTCAGTATGTACCGTGAAAGAACTATGTTCTGTATCAGTTTGATTTGAGCACGGAGTATGAAAAGTTTGCTAACGTTTGCAATCTTGTGCTACTCTATGTTCATTCTCTAGACATGGTGCTGGACGACGTCACCGAATAGTACGTTTCTGAATTGCCTGGAGATAATGTGGTATTAATATCTGTAGAGCTGACGTTGTCTCCACTCTTGGTGCTTCGTGTTATAGTGAAATCACTCCGGAGGGTAAACGAGAGGTGAAGCTGGAACAAGTCCTCCTTAATGGCAACAACGTCTGCCTAGTATGTTGCCGGTGTACATACAACGTGCATGTATCTGATGGTACTGAACTCATAAAATATTTGCTTGTTTAGCTTGTACCAGGAGGATTCCCAACTACGTTATAAGCATTAAATGTCTTTGCAATTGGTGTTCAGTTGCCAGCATTTCAAGTTTTGAATTTCTGCTTCAATTTCGTGCTGGAATGCAAATATCTACAAAGCAGTAAAACAACGACTTCGGTAATGTTTTGTGTCCCCACGTTCTATAACTGGCACATAGTCCATTATTACACCACCATCCCCGCACTCGTCTGCTTTATTTCTTGGCTTTATCAGCGTTGCTCGTCTTGACAGCCTGTCGATTGAGTAGTCCAAGATAGCGATGCTGATCTTCCAACTCCAAATTGTCAAAACCCGTACGCTCCAATTCTCCAAGCGTGGGCTGGGGGTCCAAAAGCGTGAAAAGCCACTTCGGATATTCCGACTTTTCCTTTAGCTCTGGGTGCGCACCGTCCTTGAGGATATTGGTGGGCACCACCTTCGTAAGATCCACGACTTCCTCTACCACAGCGGTTCCACTCTTCCCCTTGGCAGCAAACGAACGCGCTAATGGCTTCGCGCAGCAGCGGACCGCAAGTCTCCTTGTCGACAACATTTTTCTTTGTAGCCACTCACTTGTTGATTCAGTAAAATTATATTTTTAGCAAAAGCCACATACATTATTATACACATTAACGTATGGGAAGCAAACCTAAAAAGCGGAAGGGCTGTCGCTCGAAGGCTGGCAAGGCGCAAGCGTTTGCGCAGACCTGTGCGGCAACTAAGGAGTCAAATCTAGACAAGAAAACCAAAAATCGACAGCGCATGCGTGTTGTGCAGCTGCAGCGCTTGGCGGACCGCAAGTTGCAGGAGCTGCGCGCTTTTCCTAAAACACCAGCTCCACCGAAAGCTCCAGCACGTAAAGGACCAACACCGCCATCGGAGTGGAAGCTAAAAGGTGCGGCTCGGCCAGCGGCGCTATTAGCGAAGATCGCTGCGGGAGAACTGGACGAGTGCGGTAATGAGTTTCCTAAGCCTGTGGAGACATTCGATTTGTACGAGAAAATGTTGCAAGAGGGCAAGCTAGCAGAGCATAAGGACACTAAGGAGTATATTAGGTAAATTTGGCGCTTGTGTGTCCTGATTATTTGCTTTAGTGGTTGACTGTGTCTTCTTGTGCGCAGTTTGTTGAAACAACTTGCGGCTGCATGTTGCGAAGCCGGGATGCCTGATCGTGGCATAAATAACTACAAGTTGTGCATGAGTTTGGATAAGACAGATACGTTCCATTCACGAGAGGGTCTTGTATGTGCACTGGTTGACGAAAGTCGTGGTGCAGAAGCGCGAGCGTTGATTGAGGAGCAAGCGGACGAAGAGTCTGCGGTGCTGGCGTATTGCCAAGTCATTGTCGAGTACGTGTCTTGGGAGGTGTTAGAAGAAGAGGGATCATCCGAACAGGTCATACAAGCAGCTTTTCGCAGGGCTTTTCAATTGAACCCGTTCATTGCTGTGGTAATTGCTTATCATGAAACGTTTTTCCAAGTGATGGAGTATGTGGAAGACATCAAGGACCCAAAGCGAGGGTCCATTGAGGAAGCATTTGCTTATGCCTCACAGAACATCGGCGTTTGGATCGACACCGTCGGTGCGTACCAATGGATTGAGAAAGAGCTGTCCGAGGTTGCACTGCCTGATGCCACCGAAGAAAGCGTGTCCAACAAAATGTACCTCGGCATGTATGAAACTGCTATTGAAATGCACAAGGAGAGGCTTGAGACAGAAGCTGTAGACAACTGCGAAGGTAGTGATGCTCAAGAAGACGAAATTGACGAATTTGGAGATTTCGAACCGAAAGATATCGATGGTGGTGATAACTAAGCAGCGCTACAGTCGATATACAAATTGCTCTGTATCGTATTTATTTCTTCTAACCCATGGGTTGAGTTAGGAAAGCCACACTAGCGAGCTTGGTTATTTCTCCACGTACTTGGCGAATAGATTCTCTGGGCTAGTCATGGCTTTGAACTCGAGATTATTGCCACTGGGATCTTTAAAAAACATGGTCCATTGTTCCCCCTTTCGACCGGCAAAACGTAGATGTGGCTCTACGATGAATGCGATTTTTAGATCCTGCACACGTTTCGAGAGTGCATGAAAGTCGTCGACCGTCAAAGCCACGCCAAAGTGTGGAACTGGCACATCATCCGCATCTGCAAGAGCGGTGAAGGGTGAGTCTTACACGAAAGCGCTGAAAAAAAGACATACCAACAGGGTTGAAGAAGTCTACGCCACGGTACTCTTTCGTGACTTGGTGCACGACAAGCTGGTGGCCAAACATGTTGTAGTCCTATACACTTCATCCTGAGATATCGATGTACTCATAGGTCACAATCTACGCTTAGCTCTAACCTGCCATTGCTTAGACGAGCGTCCTTCAATGAAGCCCAGTTTGGTGCCATAAAACTCCTTCGCTGCAGAATTTAAAGGGACAAACCTTTGCAGTGAGTTCATGCTGTATACCAATTTCTATCTGGTTGCACCTTGCTCTAGATCATGAACTGGCACAGCAAGGTGAAATGGAGGTACTTGTGTCGACATGAGGCAGTACCCAGGAATCAGGAGAGCAAAGCAATCCGTTTCAAAAATAGTGCATATCCATTGACGAGCAATAAACTGTATGTGTACCGGTATATAAGGTGACTCAAAACTTCTTCAAAAGGTGACTCAAAACTTCTTCAAAAGGTGACTCGTTACCCCAAAACACATAAACACACATTCCTTGAGCTGCCTTGGCTATGACCACATTTGTTCCTTACCAAATTGTAATTTACAGTGTAAGTCTGTAACAACAAGTGTGGTGGAGCCGATTCCAAATCCAAGACCGATGTTCTTGGTGGAACCCTTGACTTCGCTAGCCCCAAACCGTCTAAACACACATTCCTTGGTGCTATGTGCTACTTGGTGGGCCGTACGAGTGAAGCTTGCCTTGGCTATGACCACATTTGCTCCTTACCAAATTGCAATTCATAGTGTAAGCCTGTAACTACAAGTCTGGTTAAGCCGATTCCAAATCCAAGACCAATGTTCTTGGTGAACCCTTGACATCGCTAGCCCCATAACGTATAAAAACACATTCCTCGGTGCTTTGTTCTACTTGTGGGCCATACGAGTGAAAATTTCCTTGGCTATGACCAAATTTGTTCCTTACCTAATTGCAATTAACAGTGTAAGCCTGGTACAGCAACTGTGGTGGCGCCAATTTCCAAATACATGACCGATGTTCTTGGTGGAACCCTTGACTTCGCTAGCCCCAAACCGTCTAAACACACATTCCTTGCTAGTTTGAGCTACTTGATGGGCCGTACGACTGAAGATTGCCTTGGGTATGGCCACATTTGTTCCCCACCTAATTGCAATTTACAGTGTAAGCCTGTTACAGCAAGTGTGATGGAGCCGATTCCAAATCTAAGACCAATGTTCTTGGTGGAACTCTTGACTTCGCTAGCCCCAAACCGTCTAAACACACATTCCTTGGTGGTTTGAGCTACTTGATGGGGCCGTACAAGTGAGGATTGCCTTGGCTATGACGACATTTGTTCCTCACCTAATAGCAGTTCACAGTGTAAGTCTGTAACAACAAATCTGGTAAAGCCGATTCCAAATCCAAGACCGACGTTATTGGTGGAACCCTTGACTTCGCTATCCCCAAACCGTCTCAACACACATTCCTCGGTGCTTTGAGCTACCTGTTGGGCCGTACGAGTGCGGCTATGACGACATTTGTTCCTTACCTAATTGCATTTCACAGTGTAAGCCTGTAACAACAAGTGTGGTGGAGCCGATTCCAAATCCAAGACCGATGTTCTTGTTGGAAGACTTGACTTCGCTAGCCCCAAACCGTATCAACACACATTCCTCGATGCTTTGAGCTATTTGTTGGGCCGTACGCGTGAGGATTGCCTTGCCTATGACGACATTTGATTCTTTCTAAAGTGCAATTTACAGTGTTGATCTGAAACCACAAGAGTGGAGGAGCCGATACAAGACCGACGTTTTTGGCGGAACCCTTGAATTCGCTATCCCCAAACCGTCTCAACACCCATTCCTCGGTGCTTTGAGCTACCTGTTGGGCCGTACGAGTGCGGCTATGACGACATTTGTTCCTTACCTAATTGCATTTCACAGTGTAAGCCTGTAACAACAAGTGTGGTGGAGCCGATTCCAAATCCAAGACCGATGTTATTGGTGGAACTCTTGACTTGGTTAGCCCCAAAAAATATAAAAACACATCTCTCGGTGCTTTGGGCTACTTGTTGGGCCGTACGAGTGGGGATTGCCTTGGCTATGACCACATTTCTTCCTCGGCTAATTGCAATTCACAGTGTAAGATTGTAACAACAAGTGTGGTGCAGCCGATTCCAAATCCAAGACCGATGTTATTGGATGAACCCTTGACTTGGTTAGCCCCAAAAAATATAAAAACACATCTCTCGGTGCTTTGGGCTACTTGTTGGGCCGTACGAGTGGGGATTGCCTTGGCTATGACCACATTTCTTCCTCGGCTAATTGCAATTCACAGTGTAAGATTGTAACAACAAGTGTGGTGCAGCCGATTCCAAATCCAAGACCGATGTTATTGGATGAACCCTTGACTTGGTTAGCCCCAAAAAATATAAAAACACATCTCTCGGTGCTTTGGGCTACTTGTTGGGCCGTACGAGTTGGGATTGCCTTGGCTATGACCACATTTCTTCCTCGCCTAATTGCAATTCACAGTGTAAGATTGTAAAAATAAGTGAGGTGCAGCCGATTCCAAATCCAAGACCGTTGTTATTGGTGGAACCCTTGACTTCGTTAGCCCCAAAAATATTAAAACACATTTCTCGGTGCTTTGTGCTACTGATTGGGCCGTCCGAGTGAAGATTGCCTTGGCTATGACCACATTTATTCCTCACCTAATAACAATTCACAGTGTAAGCCTGTACCAACAGTGTGGTGGAGCCAATTCAAATCCAAGACCGATGTTCTTGGTGGAACACTTGAATTCGCTATCCCCAAACCGTCTCAACACACATTCCTCGTAGCTTTGAGCTACTTGTTGGGCCGTACGAGTGAAAATTGCCTTGACTACTACGACATTTGTTCCTTACCTAATTGCAATTTACAGTGTAAGTCTGTATTAACAAGTGTGGTGGAGCCGATTCCAAATCCAAGACCGATGTTCTTGTTGGAAGACTTGACTTCGCTAGCCCCAAACCGTATCAACACACATTCCTCGATGCTTTGAGCTATTTGTTGGGCCATACGCGTGAGGATTGCCTTGCCTATGACGACATTTGATTCTTTCTAAAGTGCAATTTACAGTGTTGATCTGAAACCACAAGAGTGGAGGAGCCGATACAAGACCGATGTTTTTGGCGGAACCCTTGAATTCGCTATCCCCAAACCGTCTCAACACCCATTCCTCGGTGCTTTGAGCTACTTGTTGGGCCGTACGAGTGAAAATTGCCTTGACTATGACGACATTTGTTCCTTACCTAATTGCTATTCAGAGTGTAAGCCTGTAAGTACAAGTGTGAAGGAGCCGATTCCAAATCCAAGACCGATGTTCTTGGTGGAACCCTCGACTTCTTAAGACCCAAAAATATTAAAACACATTTCTCGATGCTTTGTGCTACTTGTTGGGCCGTCCGAGAGAAGATTGCCTTGACTATGACCACATTTGTTCCTCGCCTAATTGCAATTCACAGTGTAAGCCTGTACCAACAAGTGTGGTGTAGCCGATTCTGTGGTGTAGTCGCTCTCAGAAATTCTTCCTGAAATGCGAACACCCACGGGGGGCCCAGACGACTGACTGTCGGAGGGGGTACTCCGTCCATCCGAGTCATGATCCAAACCGGCATCCGGCCGGCTGAATCGGTCACTTCCATCACCTTGGTCGTGACGACTTGGATGATCAATGTTAAATGCTCACCTTGTGTACCGTCAGCACTGGCGGTTGCGCTCTCTTGATAGACCCTAGGGCGAAAAGTGTAAAGTCCGTCGAATAAGGAGACGAAGGTTAGGATTAGGGTAGCTCCTGGGCGGAAATCTTCACCGGGGAGCTCGACTGGCAATATACTTGAAGTTTGTATACTGCGACGGTTGGACCGAGAATAATCGATCGGCCAGCCAAACCAATGACAATGAAGGGTAAACCCAAACGTGTACGTAAAGGGGAATCCAAATATAACTCCACAATCTTCCACAGAAGGCCAAAATATTACCCCTGTTCCCAATACTTAATACCTGTGTTCAAAAACACGGGCGACTTGAGGTGAGTATACGCAGCCGCGACTGTCCCGTCAGGGGACTTCCGGGTTCATGTACCTTCCCGGGCGAACCAATAGCAGCAAGAGGGGGACCTTGTTAGCCTGCCGCTGTGAAACCAATACCAAGCGACTTGTTGTCTAAGAAAGCGAAACGTAAACGATTTATCCCTCTAGGTCCAATACTGTCCTTTGTGTAACCTACCCAAATAGCCGGTCTGAGCAGTTTTGTTAATTACCCTAAGCTAGCCGGTTAACTCCGATCCGGTGCTCTTTGTGTACCAGCCCGGCCGGTACACCAACCCCAGATGGTACCAACCCAGCCGGTACACCCAACCCAAATGGTACCAGCCCGGCCGGTACATCGAACCCAGCCGGATGGCCATCCATCTAAGCTCGCTTGCCGCTGGCGTTAGCACTTCCTTGGCAGCTCCACGTCCGATCCGGGTGCCTCCTTCGTCTACTAGAACACTCACCCTCCTTGGCCCCTTTCGCTCATACCTTCCAACCAATCCGCGCCTCGGCCGTCCGCCATCCGTGGTCGTCGCGTCCGCTTAGCCCGCTAGCCCAACTATCCACGTCTTCAGTCGCATTCATCCGGCCTGATTCCAGGCCTGGCGCCGTCCGGCCGCTGGTAGATACGCTCGGCGGCGTCCATCCGGCACCTATGCCCTTGGTCCATATTTTCTGCCAATCAGAAGACGCCCTCTTGAAAGTACTTCACACTTCCCATCAATTAATTCATAAGTCACTTTACCACAGCCGCCCCTGAGTCGCGTCACAGCCGCACAACGGTTGAGGCACGACCTCACCTGAACCAAGTCGATCTGATCCTGCTTACCCATGCCTCGCTTTGGTACGTCGTCCGGCTGATTTATAACAATTTTCGTGAACCCGGTCGGTCTCCCAGCCGGCTTGCAATCACATCCACAGATGCTGACTTTATCTTGATATATTTTCAGTCTTGCAAATCGACAAGGATGACATATGCCGTCTCGTTCTCGTGGATGACGACTCGCCCGCCAGCGGGGTGGAAGTTGCAAAACCGCCGAGCTCGTCCCGTACTCCCGATCTGGTGTTGTCGACCGCTGACGCTGAAACGGCGCTCCGCGTTCACGGCCAGGTTTGCGGTGATCGGGACAGATTGAGGGCCGCCGTCTCTTCCCTTCAGGCGAATCTCCGATCCTGTCAGGCTGACTCTGAAGTTCTGTCGCGGAGATGCATGACCTTTTGTGCGATGCTAGACCGTGGACCCCCGAATCACTGAGCTGAAACGCAGTCGTCAAGAAGCAGTGGACGAAATAACCCGCCTCAGGGCAATTGTGGGCCAGCTTACGGACGCCCTGCAACGGGCCGCTGCTCCATCCGCCTCCATCTCCGAAGTGGCGGGGATGGAGAAAAGACTGGAGATGTTAACCGCCCAAGTGGATAGCTTGGAGCACATCCAAGCTGACCTGGTCCAACAACTCGCCTCCGCCAACCGCCGGGCCGGTGAAGCTGCCGTTCGGAAATCTTCCTCGCGACCGAGTGACCTTCAAAAGCAGGTGACCGATCTCGAAGGCCAAGTCGCCATCCTGACGGAAGAGAGAAACCGTCCCCGCATGCTGGCAGACGTCGTCGAACCCCTCCTGACTGCCAATCAGGATTTGGTTCACCGATCAAAACTTCAACGTAAGTGTCTTTTCTCTTCTTGTGCTATAACCCGGTCACTTACGGTTTCCATGTCTCTACCACTCCGCAGTCCAGCAGCTGGAACAGCTGAAGCAACAGCCTGCCGAGATTTCCGACGTATCCCAAGAGCTATCACATCTTCGTTTCCGACACCACCAGGTGTCCCACGAATTAGATACCATGCGATACGAGCGAAACCACCTGCGCGAGTCCCACGCTCAAGCTCTCCGCCACATTTCTTCTCTAAAACAGCAGTTGCAAGAAGCTTCCTCCCGGCAACGGGAACTGCGGTCTGAGCTTTACCAGGTCCAGCGAAGTCATCCTGACACTCATGATGAGCTGACTCGAGCCAACCGTGTTTGCGCCGCCCTGCTGGATAATGAGGATCGTTTTAGGTCCCTGTTGTTCGAATTACAAGACCAGCTTGAAACGACTCGAAACCAGATCGCTCCTCTCTTACAAGCTCCTTTGAGTGAACGAGAGGCCATCTTGGCCATCTTGGGGATGGTGGATCAGTGGAAAACCTCCCCACCGAAATTATCCTGGTTATCTGCTTCAGCGGAATCAGGACCTGGGGAGCTCCCCGCCGGCCCTAATCCGCCCCTTGCCGGTTCGGACCTCTCGTCCGCCTCGGCGGGATCGGGGAATGGAAAACGTCCGGCCAGTTCTAATCCTTCCCTGGCCGGTTCCGATCCGCCTTCCGCCTCTCCCAAACGGAGAAAAAGGAGCGAATCCTCCCCTTCGCGCCGATGTCATCCGGACAATTCGGCCAACGAACAAGAGCTTGAGTCGGACAGCGACGATAGCTTGTTCGCAATGGGGTCCGCCGCCGTATCTCCACCTGTTTCAGCGGGGAGAACTGGTCTCACACATGGCTCGTCGTCTAGCTCCGAAGATGACTCGGCATCCGGTTCGACAGCTGCTTCGCTATCCGGCTCGGCCGCCGCTTTACCATCCGGATCGGCAGCTGCTTCACCATCCGGCACCTGGATCAGCCCTCCGTCTGATTCATCCTCGGGTTCAGATCCGCCTTCCCCTATGTACATATATGATGATGACGAAGAAGACGAGGATTACGACGACCAGCAGATGCTCGCCGCGTTGTCTCGCTCTCGCGCGGACACCCGTCGTCGCCTTTCAAATTCTGGTAGCCAAACGATGGATCACCCGGATCCTGATCAGGTTATCGATTTGCAGACTCCGCCGCCGGCGAGTTTTGGCTCCGGAGGGTATGTGCCAACTGATTCCTCTTTGCCTCCCGACACTGTCGTCACCCCGGCCTCTCAGGTCGCCCGTCCCCCAAATTCCAACGGAGTGGCAGAGGAGAAGATGAAGGAAAATGAAGATGACATCCCTGATCAGTGGTTGACTCTCGACCTGAGCGATCCAAGAGAACCTCGCTCCAAAACCCCGGCCAAAACCCGGCGGTCAGCTCCAGCCGGACCCCATCCCAAACGTCGATCCAGCCGGCCGGCGACCAACCCAAGATCCGGCGGAGCACTCTAGCCCATGCGCCCCCTTTTCCTAAACTTCTGCTTTTGTGGTTGCCGGGCGGGCGCTTTCCCAGTGAGGCGGATCGGTCCGCCATCCTGCCTTGGCCGGTCGAGCAGCTGAGAAATTTAAGTCTTGCTGATATCTCCAGCTCTCAGCTCGCTCACTCTCTTTCCCGTCCGCCTCTCTGGATATTCCCTTGGTCACGCATGTCGTCTCCATCAGAGGCTTGGCGCCCCGACCTGATGAGGTCGGGTGCCATCGACGTGCTCACATGAAGACCGATCCTTGGAGGATCTTGGCTACTGAGATGCCAGATATGGGACTTCCGTCCGGCCCATGTTTTACGGAATTCAAGACGAGATTCCAGGACTTCGCTGTGGCCCATGCCTGGTCCATCTGGGAATCCACCCATTTTCTGTACATTTCTGCAGAAGATAAGCGAGTGGACGAATCTCTCCGAGCATATTCCGCTGCCCGGAAGAATCGACGAGGACGGGCTTCCGAAGCATGGGTCCGTTTATGTGCGTTTGTCGTGGAAGGCATCCGTGATGGTGATTGTGACCTGGACCTGTTTCTCTCCCCGTTTATACTCCATCTGCCAAACCAAAGGTGCGGAGATGCAGCGGAGGGTGGAACGTGGTACCCAGGTCTAGGTGCGCGGGATCAGACTGCCTCTCATTCCGAATCTCTGGAGGCCATCGACCGGTAAGATCCTTGGCGCAATCAATACCGCAAACGACCCTCCGACCATCCTGGACTTCGAGTGTCTCGGCTCCGCAGCAAGTATAATCGTCCGTAGGAATGGGCAACCGGTCATCTTTTGATTCTTTCTTTTCCTTCGTTTCCTTTTCAATATATCCATCCGTGCGTCTTTCATCTCCACTCCAATCTTTTACATCGACTATTACCTCTGATTAGTCACGCCCAACCGGCTTGCGGGTCTACCTAGAGTGATCTCTTGTTTCCACAGGGCATCTCTTGGTCCGGTCGGGTCTGAATGCCTTGTTCCCAGTCCCGTTCGCCATACTCCTCTTCTTCGGGACGGTTGGATCCGGGCGGATGGTCCTCGTACCTAGCGGCCGGTTTGATAATCTCCGACAGCTTGTTCATTTCTGCCAATTCGTCCAACAATCCTGGATCCGAGACGGTGAGACCGACCTGATCTCGCATGGCCAAGGTGGCCAGATGGTCTGCGCTGTTGTTTCACTCTCGTTTTACATGTAACAGTTCATGTTCCGGCCATTTCCGCAGGGCGGACATAACCCGATCGTTCAACAATCTCGGCCGGGGCGCCTTGCAATCTATCTCTCCTGTGATTTGCCGGATCACCATATTGGAATCACCACATATGAT
>MIQA02024208.1:0-23975 GCA_001887855.2 Sclerospora graminicola
ACCCTTTTCCGCACCCTCATTACTGCTGTTGCACTTGTTTATCCCAGTCCACTTGCTGCTGTGACGTATCATCTCTGCGTTTTCGTGCTTCTTCAATTACCTCCTCTACTACTCTTTTACGATTCGCTCCTGCTACTGGGTACCGTAACCGGAACTTTTGAAGGTTCTTGACTGATTGCCGCCCCTTTGGTTCTCGTAGCACTGCTGATACCTCTTCATGATCCGAGGCTACCACCGGCATACATGTGTCCAAGCGTTCCACCCAGTCATACCTCTGACTAGAGATATATATATGCGATCTAACCTACTTGCTGCTTCTCCCCGCCAAAAGGTATATTCCAAACTTTCCATTAATCCGTCCACATTCCAGGCAGAACACTGGGCCAACGCTGCATCATACCAACCGTTTGACGCAATTAATCGAGAGAGTTCCTTGCATTCAGACTTCACTGCTTTTCCGGGTGCTCGCCGATCTAACTGGGGCGCTTCTACACAGTTGAAGTCTCCGGCTATGATCACATCTTCGTTCACAGCATCGCACCATTGACCTAAACTTCTGTAAAACTGAGAACGGTTAGTGTTAGTATCCGCAGGTGCATAAATATTTATTATCTTCCAATATTCCAACTCCACAGCAATCACCCGCTCATTCCACTTGCACTGCTGCCAAGGGCTTGCTCTCTTCCCATGGTCAAGAGTTAGTAGAATCCCTACTCCACCTGCCTTGAGCCTTGATACACTCCAGTATGCCAGCCTCCTGTCTTGCCCAGTGTAGTTCCACATCCGCTCCCACAGGCGGGTCATCTCTTCTGCCTCTTCTATTGTCGTTATATGTGTTTCCTGGATAAGTGTACAGTCTGCTTTCCTCCCTGCTGGCTTGTTTCTCCATGCTTGCAGCCAGTCCAGACGAGAATCTGCCTTAAATCCCCTTACATTCTGCGTCGTGATTCGTATCGAGGTCCTTTCTGATTCAGTCGATATCTTCGTATCTCCATCCGCTCTGTGAACCGCAGTCTCCACCATTACTTGCCTGCTATACGCATCCATTTCGTTGGCTAACCGCCGCACTTCTTGGTGGTATCCTTCCATCATCTCGTTGCCCTTAGTAAAGGATTAGGGGATCCGCGCACGTCTTTCCCCCGGCTGCCTCCTCCTGTGATGTCTTTTGTAATTGCTGTGCCACCGATGTTAGTGTCGATGCGAAGAAAGCTGCTATGTCCCGCCATACCGACGCGTCTTCTTCCGCCAACCGCGTCGTAAACGTCTTTATTCGTGGTATAGCCCTCTGTGCCCGTTCCAGTCTGTCCAGCTTTGTAGTGAACGCTTCTTTTGGCATAGCCTCTTCCCCTAAAGTCGCTGCTAGTTGTGTGTGATATGTATTGGCACACATTGCCATGTATGCGAAGATCTTTTTGTTATGTGGTGCACATAGGTTCCACATATACTTACCTGCATATTTGTTGTCCTTAATAAAGTTCCAATCATTCGCTTTCAGCATATGTAGGGTCGTGTATAAATCCTGTCGGGATAAGTCAAAATAAAACGGGCTGTCGCAAAGTGTATTGTCAATCCGGGGTTCCGTCTTGTCTGTGCGATCACTTTCAAGTTGACGTAAGAGCGTATCGTTGCCCTTAGTATCGAATGCATCCTCTCGGGGCATTCAGACTCTGCTCCTTGTGGTAGGCGGAAGGTTTCGGTATGGCTACATGTGTGGCTCGACTAGGTGTACCCACGCATCTGACTGACCCTCCAGAACTTCGTGGACTCTCTCCGCGTATACCGGTATTGTAGATCTAAAACGGAAATGTATTTGTACTAATGTCATAGTGTAGTCTATTGGGAGGTAATTCCACCCCAGTAATGCGGCTAAGTGTTCCCCATACATATGCGAGCATAGTAGACATTTGGCTAATTTGAGAGCCATATTAGGTTCTTAATGGACTCCTTTCATATTTTGCTCGTTTTAAAACAATCCATTCTTGGTTACTGTCCATGACGGCTTGTCGATGAGGGATGGGTTAACGATTCCAGGCGTTGTTCCCACTCCTCGAACCATTTGTCGGGTATGCCTGGAACTTGACCTCGTTTACCCTGGACTAGAATTCCATGCCAACATTGCGCTCTCCAAAGTGACGTTAATAGAATCAACATTTCGGGATCCAAACTGTCAAGGAGATGATGTGCACCAATACTCTGTTTGAATTAGTGAAGTACTTTATTACCTTCCTCGGCTACTGCTTTTTTCCAGACCTCAGTCGGTATCCGCTACCCTCGGAAACTGAATCTTAGTATTTCATCTTTGTATGCGTCCCATTCTTTGTACCAGGACTGATTCCCACCGATGGTACTATCTGTCTCGTCAATTGATTTCTCAAAATCATCAATGAGCTCTCTCACCATTGGCTTCTGCGCCGCCACCAGCTTGTTTCCGCTCACTTCATTTTCTCCAGTTGTGTGCACCTTATCCGCTTTCCGGTTAGATGACGCTAATTGCTCGGTTCTGTATCATCCAAAAATGTTAGAATTTTGTACCCATTTGATGAAGTATGTGAAAGATGAAATTCCGGCTTTTTTACGATAATTACGACAGGACACCATTACATAACATTTAGGTTACAGAATGGTCAGAACTGATTTGTTTTAGTAACATTTTATAATGGGGGCTATTATAATCACCCCCAAAATCGTAGACTCACCCCCAATCTACAGTAGAACCCATATTAGTTACGAAAAAGCACACCAAAACAACAGTCAGTTGTTGTACGTTATGTGGTAAGAACTCCTTCTAAGAAACGGTCAGAGAAAAGTAGACTCAAATTTTTCCTTATCATCAAACGGGTAGGATAAGACATTTAACCACTTTTAAAACAGCTATCAAACACTTCGGGTACACGACGGAGCACACCTTTGCCCTTTTTATGGAATCGTAAAATGGTCAAAGAAGTGAATGAAATCTCGTGCAAATCTGTCACTTTTTCACCCGTCAGCTCCTCCAGCACAACAATGAAGATTGGAATATTTCGCAGCCGATTCTGGGGTACCTCTCTGTCCCTATGGGTGAGCAACCGCACACACATCTCTTCGTAGTCTTTGCTCACCCATAGGGACAGAGAGGTACCCCAGAATTGGCTCGAAATATTTCAATCTTCACCATCAGCCAACCAGTTGTGGAAAGCGCTCCTGCACAGAGCTTGGTACCCAATAGGTAAGCTTGTTAAAATTCAAAACGAATGAGTGCACCTCGGGTTGCGGCCTTCAGACTCCTGCATAACGAAAATGACCGCAGCCAGGAGCGCACCTTGACGCACATAGTCTACTGCGTCGTCTAGCAATGGTTTTAACAGCTGAATAGCTAGTGCAACTCCTACAGGTACATAAGCACCGTAGCGAACGTGAGAAGTAAAACTCTCAGCCAGCCGCGACACCAGCTTGGGTACTCGTACAGGAGAACGAAACAGGATGAAACCTAGGTAGGTTACGGCAGAACGACGTATGTCGTCCGACACATCGCAAACAGCCACGTGCAGGAGACGCGTTGGCAAAGACAGCGTACGCCATTGTCACCGTATACATGCCTCCGTAACGAATCATCGGATCCTTATCGTGTGCCAGTTGCTTAATATCTCGTACACGCTACAACAACTGTCTTTGTTTGTTAGTAACTAATATGGGTTCTACTGTATATTGGGGGTGAGTCTATGATTTTGGGGGTGATTATAAACGCGCCTTTTTATAATAATACACTTTTTCTTTTACACTAAAAGAGACAGTAAAACAGACACCGTAGTTGAGGCTCTTACGCAAAAGACCTCCGACTTGACCAACAAGTCACCAACCTCGATTGGCACCGTCTGATAGCTCTGACCGGCTACAGGCGTGAAGCACGCATTGGATTACTTACCAGCTCTGACCGGCCTAAGTTACGTCCGCGCTCGTAGGAGCGACAAGTGTGCTAGGCCATTTTCCTACCGGTTATGAGCCCAAGGTTTACGGGCCTTAGTAAGTGTTTTCGAATTTATTTTCTCGATTTTTAAAAGTTCTCGCACTTTCGCATTTTCGTGGATAAGTGGAGTGGTTACGACTACATCGGTAGTCGAAAGGTTTCGTTTTCACGGTAGATAAGCTGGATGTTTGTTTCGTGACGAAAGTTTACGTTTGATTTTTTGATTGGCAAATAAGTTTTCCTCGCTTTCTAAGTTACTCTCTCGTGGACTATGGAAGAAGAAAATGCTGAGAAACCGAGTTCAGAGATGGAGTTGGTATTGGAATACCTAAAGCGAATGGATAGACGGCTTGAGGCCGTCGAGGGACCAGATCAATTGGATCGGCTCCCAACACGTCTCCGGGCTCAAATAAAAGCTCGGAGTACGCCAGCGTTTTTCGAGACACGCTGAAAAATCATGGCCCCTTTGGAATGAAGATGACGCTCAACGATCTGAGCGCCGAAGATGCTGCTGCACGCAAGGCTATGCGTGGTGGTGCAGGGGAAGGTGCACCGATGCAGGGGAAGGTGCTCCAGTGCAGCCGCCAGGAATTGGTCCGCAGGGCATGGCAGCAGGTATGGCCCCCCAAGTAAATGGGTTTGGTCATCCAACCGGGATGGTGGTGGGGGGCACGAAGATACCCAAGCTGACAATTCGAAATTTCTCGGCTGCGGAAATTTACCCCGGGCTCGGTTCAGGCTTCAGGCAGTGGGCCTACCTGTTCATCGAAGCTGTGGAAATTGCGGAACCTTCGTGCGGTTTCGCTTGGAATGAGCGGTTAAAAGTTAACAAGCTTGGTGAACATCTGGAGGGGGTGGCGTTGAGCTACTTTCAGGCCAACATTGGGACGTGGTGGCAAATTAATCCAACGCTTTACTTCATTTTGGAGCAGTTGTTGACGGCGTTTAAAGTCCACATTACGCACCATCAAGCCGCTGCTCTTTTTGCAGCCGAGAAAGACCCAAGAAGGGTATGGACAGAACATTTTCTGTACCTGGTGACTTTAGCAAAGGAGAGCGAGTCAAGCGAACGACTAATTGTAGAGAATATCGTTAAATATGCTGCTCCAAGGCTCAAGCTTGCTCTGTTGGTGAGGTACAACCCACAGAGGCAGGACTACATTCAACACGCACAGGAACTTGTGGCGTGGGCGCAGGAAGTCGATGAAGACGCACAAAAGTTTAAGAAACCTGGAAGAATTGTCGCTGACGCAGTGAGCGAAAACGGACACAAGAGGGTTTGTTACACTTGTGGAAGCGAAGGGCACAAAGGAAGGACTGCCCGAGACAGGGACATCGACGAAACTTTAAAGGAAACGACCGCAAAGGACGTGGCAGGAATCGGATGTCTGAACAACGCTTTGCGCTCGCTACAAGCAAAGGGAACCGCAGTCCAAGTGGAAATTTCGATAGCACGCTAGAAAGTGACGAAAACCTGTGGATTGTCGGCAGCGGTGCCAGCAGGCACCTAGTCTCAGACGAAAGACTCCTGGAAGACGCAAGAGACTGTACTGAGGCAGATGCACTGACGCTTCCGGACGGTGGAAGACTGCAGGTAACAAAAAGGGGCAAGGTCACCTTGCATGGGAAAGCAAACGCGCACACGAACACTACGATTACGCTTTCGGAGGTTTGTTTGGCTCCGAAGTTGGCCAAGAATCTCATTTCTCTTAGCTGTTTACGACAGAAAGGATGCGTGTTAAAAGATAACGAAAGATTAATGGAATTGGGTTTTAAAAACAAAGTTTTGTTTCCTATTGAAGTGTGTGGATCTGTATTTGTAGCGAGGCTGTACGCTCACAAAGAGACAAATTTGTCGCAAAGTTTTTCGAACATGGTAATGAATGTGGCATCGAATCAAGCCACAGATGATGTACAAGAAGGGACGCTACATCATTTCTACGCCCGGCTCGGCCACCTCGCGTATGACGCGGTCGAGAAGCTTGCCAAGGATCCAAGGTCGGGTATCAGGATTACAGATCATGCCCGACCGAATTGTCTAACCTGTGCTGAAAGTAAATGGCAAAGGTCACGGCAACCGAAGAAAGACTCTGGCAAAAATTTGCCAATCGGCAGGGTTGGTGGGGTGATTTGCAGCGACGTGAAAGGTCCCATCACCCCACGAGATCGACGTGGCAACAGATATCTAGTGGTTTTCGTAGACCACTACTCGAATTATGTACGGGTCTTTGCTGCAGGATCAAAAGATCGTGCAGCAAAGATGTTTGAGCATTTTCTCTGTTGGTTCGAGAAAAAGTTTGATTTCCAGATACACGTCTTACGTACAGACGGTGGTGGAGAGTTCCGAACGGTGGACCTATTCTGTAAACGGACGGGAGTACGCCGGCAAATCACCGAAGCGGGTACCCCGGCATCTAACGGCAACGCAGAACGCATGAACCGAACCATATTTAATATGGTTCGGTGCATGATTTTTGGATCAGGGGTGCCCCTGATGTTTTGGACGGAAGCGGCTGAGTATGCGACTTATATTCTCAACCGCAGTCCCACTCGGTCGAATCCGGGAGGGGCACCTCCAATTCAAATGTTGACTGGAAAGCCGACCACTGTGAGTGATATTGTGGGTTTCGGGTCTCCGTGTATGGTATGGTATGGAGAGACCCGCGGAAAAAATCGCTAGCAAAACCTGCCGAGCGAGCACTTATTCTCGGGAGAAACGACGAAACCAAAGGTTTCAAAGTTCTACTGTTAAAGGATCGAGTGGTCACTACCACCCGACATGTCACTTAAATTGAGACACTAAATGAGGACGCAAACCAGAAGGTGGCGAGGTTACTGCAGGATGAAACAGATGAACCCCCTACAGCACTCAATTCCCGTGAAGAACATGGATCATCCAAGTCGTCACGCCCAAGGTGATGGAAGTGACCGATCCAGCCGGCTTGATGCCGGATCGGATCAAGACCTGGATGGATGGAGTACCCCCTCCGATAGCAGTCGTCTGGGCCCCCCGTGGGTGTTTGCATCTCAGAAGGAATTTCTGAGAGCGACTACACCACGGACGCTATGGTAGCGTCTAGGTAGCGCAAAACACGTAATTAATTGCTCTATAAAGCATTTAGTAGAGTTGGAATAGCATATAGCAGCTCATTCGTAGACTTGCTACTGCAATGTTTGTAGCAACGTGTATTTTATACTGTAAAATTTGTTGTATTGCTCTCCCCTCTTTTTCAGCCATGTTCTAAATACCCACTCGTGAAAGGCGGTTGTATACCCCCATCCTCAAATAGAGCCCCCAGCATCGAAAATAATTCCCAAAATTCTGGAATTCGCGATTGAGCCCTTGCGCTGGGTATCGACATTCAGTTCGTATTTTGTTCGCTTTGTTTACTTGCGTGTTGACTGCAAAAGAAACTCTGGCGAAGTCGACGTGATACGGCTACACTTGGTTCGAAAGGTATTTGACCAGGTACTTCCTCCGGGGAAAAATAAACGTACGATCGGAATAAACAGGTGCTCAACATAAACGCAACAAATATAATTGGATTATCATCTAAGACAAATATTTACTATAGAGAGTTTACAATCAGAAGAAACGGGCGAACAATTGAAAACGGTACATAAACACTCAGATATTATAAAAAATACAAGAAATAGTTCAACAGAGTACCTTGGTCGGGCCGTAGCAGCTAGGACGTCGTTTTAGCTTATATGTCTTAATGTTTTACGTAGCATTGCTGAACGACAGCAAGTGCATCCAGACAACGGAAAATGAAAATCCGTCACATTCAGGCGCTTCCAGTGTTTAAAACTGGGGTATCTACTACCCGAACAATGGCAGAGCTCGGACCACTAAGGGTGATACGAAGCGCTTGATCGGCGATTTTGAAAAGTAGAAACTTCGTCCTCCAGCAGCATTGTTGCTGATACACCCCTTTGCAATTTTTCACCACGTCCCGAAAGTCATGTTGGACTAAGGCGGGAATTTTCTTTTCGACCGCCGCTCACTGTGTCCATTCATTCCGACATAGCGTCAGCCCTAAGATGAGATCGAATGACAAAAAATTGACAGAAAAAGGCAATCTAGTGCTTTCTTTTTATCCAAACCGTTTCATCTAAAACGTAATTTTGAACTAATTACGATAAATTTTGTGTGAATGCTGCGTTTATTTTACCCCGGAGGAAGTAGTGAGATAACTAAACAAGAAAATAGAAAATATTTTGAGAAGTGCTAATTCCTAAACTATAACATGCATCGGATTTTTTCTGTATCTTTCCAGACATCCGGTGGTGGCCGCCTCAAATCTTTGACTTCTTTTGGGTGAATTGGTGATTCATTAACCACCTCTTTGACCCGTCCTATTAACGCCGTCCGTCTTCACGTGTACACTCCTCCAGTCAGCCAGTTCACGCTGTGCATGCCCCTTCTTCTTCATCTGACTTGAGAGATGCTTCTTCTCCAGCGCTATATTCTGTATCTTCCCAGCCCTCCGGTGGTGGCAGTGTGGTGTAGTCGCTCTCGGATATTATTTTCGAGGTGCGAACACCCACGGGGGCCCATGTCGGAGGGGGTTCTCCGTCTATCCAGGTCTTGGTCCAGGACAGCATCGGGCTGGCTGGACGATCACTTCCATCACCTTGGCTGTGCCGACTGGGATGATCCATAGATCTCTTGAAATCTCATCCTGTGTACCCGTCAGCACTGGCGGTTATGCCCTCCTGGTGGATTCTAGGGCGAAAAGTTAAGAAGCCGGTTAAGGCGGGTGGATGAGCGTTAGGGCTCCTTGGCGGAAATCTTCACCGGGGCGCGGACTGGCGTTATACTTGATTCCAGTATACCGCAAAAGCTGGACCGAGATTACTCAATCGGCTAGCCAACCAAACACAATAGTGGGGTTACTCCAAAATTATACCTGTAGTTGTGAAATCCAAACAATACTTCCACAGTAAGCCAAAACTTCGCCTTCCCTTCCAATACAACTTAGCCGTGTTCCAAATACGGGTGACTTGAGTGAGTATAGAGTTTTTAAGTGAATATCGGTCAGGAGACTTCCGGTGGGTTTCTTATAACCTTCCTCGGGTAAACCAATGACAACTAGAGGGGACCTTGTTAACCCTCTTCTGTGAACTAATATCTACTTGTGTTTTAGGAATAGAAACGTATACTGATTTATCCCTAAATCCAAAATAAACAATGGAGTACCTTACATAAAATACAGCAGCCAACCTAACCAGCTCGTTTACCTTACCCAAAATACAGCGGTCAACCTGGATGGTCCCTCGTGTACCTCACACAAAATAGGGTAGCTTGACCATCTTCTTCAATGTGTTCCTCCTGGCCACCTGGATAGCCGACGATGCCTCACCCGGCTACCACAGGGATCTAACATCCCTGGAGCCTCGGATACGCTGACTGCCTGCATTCGCCATCGGCCACCTCATAGCAAAGCTCGATCCTGCCGGTCAATCCCGAACAACATGGCTGACCTGATCCAGCGCAACGTAACTGGGACATTAGTCCGTATGTTCTTGTTCGTTCCACACTATATGCTGGTTCGACGCCACTGAACCCTCCCATACACTTCTCGCGACCATCATCCCGTCTTAGTCTGACTCAAAGCAGTCATCCCAGCCGGCAATTTGGGCCAACCAGAGATGCCTCCAGCCAGATGTTTCACATCCGGCAGTTGATTTATCCTGGAACCATTTCACCACAGCCTCCTCAAGTCTTTGCCTTCTTCTGGTTCAATACGCGATTCATTTACAGATGTCATCATTTGTTCTTCTTCTACCTCCTTGACCCGTTCTTTTAACGCTGCCCATCGGAGATTTTTGTAACGCCAAAATATACCTGTGTCTAGGGGCATCTTTTGGCATACAGGATATCTTGACGTCTATAGCCGCCGCGCCCTTCGTCACGTGCTTCCTGCGATGTTACGACGATTAATGTAATAACTTTGACGTTTAGCGTCCTAAACGTTAACAAGCAATACCCAAGTCAACTGGTCGGTACATGACACCCGGTTCGGATCAGGCGAATCCGGAAAAGTAGCCATAATACTGGGGCCTCCATAAAGCTGATAAAGGGTATCTAGGGAGATGATACCAGCTTACAGACCTTTAATAGTGTCATTGGTTCGTAAGATACTGCCATCAAAAATTAGCTTGCCCATGCCCTTAGTCCTTCCAAGCACCACAATGGTCATGCCTTCTCCCTAACATTTACTTAGGCTTACAATAATATATACTGTTAGAGTCTTTTGTGTTTGGAACTTGTTGACTACTAGCCATCAGGATGATGATAATAAGCATAGTGGAAGGAATATTACTACATCCTGTTATTATGCGTGAACCTCTGTCGGTACTTGCTGCAGGCAGCGGATGAGAGATACTCGACCGAATCTTTGAACACAACAGGTAATGGCTGGCTTGTTGGGCACTTGTTGTTGTTGTCCCACGACTTTTCATCCACTGCTCATTTTATTTCGACCGAGGAGTGCAACAACTAACGAGGAGTGCAAGGAGAGATGCTCCGGGTAACAGATTTCTCTGGTTGAGACTGTTGTGAGACTGCGTCAGTGGCTTTCCAAGACTACTGTCCTTCCTCTGCCGCTGATCGCATCTGCTAAGGAATAGCTTGTCCATCTTCAGCGAGCGTTGATACCACCACATCACAAAAAGGTGAAGCTGCTGAGAAGTTGGTCAGCTCAAGTTTTCATCACACCTAACTCCTAACCTTATTGCAAAACAGGCATGCCCACCTTTCCAGAGTCCTCAACTTTGAGCTACGAGTTCTCAGCAGGGCTGGTAAAAACCTAGATTTTTTGGAACCGAAAAGTGGGTTTGAATAAAACCTACATAAAACCTAGATTGAGCAGTTGGCACAGCCCACACGTTAGGACAAGCTTGACTCCGTCTTAACATGAAAATTCTACAAGAATTATCTGATTATTGCTTTCTGTGTTACTAGCCATATTTGGCGTTCGGGAGTCAGCAACAAAGTGGCGATAAGATCTCCGCAATTGAGTCTTGAGCATTTATGATGCTGAAATTTTGATATCTAAAGACTCAGCGATTAAAACCTTATACTTTTCGTGTAATTAGTTTACAGGTACGACTATTTGCCAGCACATTAAATTTTAGGTTTTATTCCAAACCTGATTAAAATATAATGCTGTTAAACCTATGCTTGTCAGCCCTGGTTCTCAGTTGAAAAAAGAGCTATTGTTGCGCTTTAAGCGGTGTTCATCCTCACATATCACATAGATAATTAACCAGTGTAAGTGGTGGTACAGTCCGTAAATGCCGGATCCGCCTGTCGGTAAATCTCCAGTCAAAATCGGGAACATTTCGACCGGTTGACTGGGGTATTGCTTGTTAAAATTTTCGCAGTGCTAGATTACTACTAACTACCTTTGTTCAAAACTACGATACCGGTACCAACCATCCATGAGTAATTGATACAAATACCAGTATCCCGAAAATGTATTGTTCTAATGTGGTGAAGTGACTGGAAAATTTACGGGCTAATGAGAAGTGAGCGCACCCACCTGATTTGTAAAATATTGGTCCTAGCTATCTGCCCGGACCGGCCAACATGGGACGTGAGATAGTAGCTGCTGGATGTATTCTCTGGCGGCAGAAAAGTGCCAGGCACGGGATCGAGCCAGGTGGGCGCGATCAAGGGACTTGTAACCGGGCTAGCCAAGGGTGGACCAGATGGCTGCCGATGGTGGATGACCGAGGGACGGATGGCCTGAAGGATGTACGTACCTTAAGACAGCAGGGCCTTTGTGGACGACGGAGGTGGATGCTAAGCTGCTCAGGAAGAGCTGACGCCGGCGGCTAAGTAGGCCTAGGTGGATGGCTATCCAGGAGAGCCTGATGGGTTTGGTGTACGATACACCAAAGAACGTCCAGGCGAACCGGCTCGTTTTGATGTAAAGAGCACCCAGCTAAGCCGGATGGTTGGTGTGCGCCACACAAAAGAGATCCAGGTGGAGCTGACTGGGCTATTTCAGGTAAGACACAAAACTATCCAGCCAGGCTATTTGGGGTAGGTTACACAAAAGGGAGTATTGGACATACGTTTCGCTTTCTTAGACACAAGTCGCTTTCATTGGTTCACAGCAGAGGGCTAACAAGGTCCCCTCTTGCTGCTATTGGTTTACCCGGGGAAGTTAAAGTAACCCACCGGAAGTCCCCTGACCGGGAGTCGCCGCGTTGCGTATACTCAACTCAAGTCGCCCGTGTTTTGAACACGGTATATCTCGTATTGGAAAGTGTGGTAACGTTTTGGCCTACTGTGGAAGATTTTGGAGTTTCATTTGGATTCCCTATTACGTACACGACTGAATTTACCCCTTTATTATCCTTGGTTTAGCTGGCCGATCGATTATTCTCGGTCCAGCTGTCGCAGTCAACAAACTTCAAGTATGTTGCCAATCCTGCTCCCCGGTGAAGATTTTCGCCCAAGAGCTACCCCTAGTCCTAACCCTCGGCTCCCTATTCGACGGACTTTTAACTTTTCACCCTAGGAGAGCGCAACCGCCAGTGCTGACGGGTACACAAGGTGAGATTTTCGAACATGGATCATCCAAGTCGTCACGACCAAGATGATGGGAGTGACCGATCCAGCCGGCCGGATGCGTGATCGGATCAAGACCTGGATAGACGGAGTACCCCCTCCGACAGTCAGTCATCTGGGCCCCCCGTGGGTGTTCGCATCTCAGAAGGAATTTCCGAGAGCGACTACACCACACTAACATATTTTGTTCGATAAGGCAAAGCTACACAGTCTTCGAGGAGAAGATCTTCCGCGAAGCAAAGAAGGTCACCTTCATGGTGCCTCTCGCAGGTTTAAGGTCGATCGCAAATGTCTCCGCTTTTTGGTCGAACAGGGTAATCGCGAGGCCTTTAAAGAACACCGCCAAGTGAGTGGCGGGATTGTCCGGTGGCGTGTGGGTAGTTCGACGAAGAGCTGATCACGGTGATTCGAAAAGAGCGACACGAGCGCTATTGCTTCAGCTGCACCAAAATGGTGGAGATCGCCGCTTGCATCCTTCAGGGGATAGATACCTTGCCTAACCTACTACTGTGCGACGGCAGGTTGGAGTGTTTCTTGCGCCAACAAAACATGGCCATGCACAACGTGACTAACAAGCCCAAGCTCATTCCCGATGTCATTGCCGCTCACATGATCATGGCCCGCGAGCACATCGAGCATTTCATTAGCAACTTGGATAATCGTGTTAGCTGACCAGCTGACTCTGCTCCGATTAAAGACGGCTGTGAGCTAGAACAGACATTGCGGACGCTACAGCGTGCCAAAAGTCGGGAGCCAGAGGTCGAAATGAGATCGAACCGGTACCGATTGAAGCCCACCCCGACCAGGTCAAGGCACCAGTGGCCTGATCGGAGAGCAGTCTGGATGATTGCAGTGGAGTCGGACAAAGCCAGATCCAAGGAAGAGAGCAGCTGATCGGGTCTGGGCTCTGCCAAAGAGCGCTACTGCTACATCTTCACGACCGAAGCCTTGCACCGACCGAGATCGACGATCACGGGGACCGATGGATGTAAAGGAAGTGGGAACCAGCTTGAACCTACCCGAACTCGCCGGAGATGTATCCACTGTCTATATCTGTACTTCGTTCAGTAGGGTCAGGGCTCCATGGGAAATGTCGAGTCGTATACTGACCGGGACCACAACATCCATCCCCAGTATAGCATCCTGACTGGCCAGCCGGTCGATCCAGGCGCTAATATAGTAAACCAGGGAGCCGGCAAAGGTGATCTTGACACGTGATCGACGTTCCGTCATGTAGGAACTTTCACCGATCCTGACCCATTCTTGTTTCGGGGTATCGTCTATGCTACATCCAACCTTACGAGCAAAGGCAGGGTCGATATGGCCCCATAGTCAAATAATATAGTAGCCTTTTTTCATGATTAATTTCCCGTTGGCTTTCGCCTGTTTAAACCACTTGTCGGGGGAGTGATATTTTCAGTATCCATGAGATTCACCAGGCAGTAAAATCGATTCCATAATAACATTCGATCATATTCATCTACTTCGAGGCTATAAATCGGACGCCGATCGAAATGGAACATGTATTGTCCGTTGTCGCTTTTTTCTCGTACTTGTTCTGCTACCGACATATGCATAAATGCTGAACGTAGATCACTCGGGAAGATTCCAACCTGGCGAGCAATTTAGTTTAACATCTTTTTAGGGTCCAACAAGCATAAAGATCGCGATTATTGGAAGAAAGCGACATTGGGAAGTGTGATCGGAAGAATCACCTTCGGATCATTGTCTTTTTTCGTGTGTAAGACTTGTGGGAAGATTCACGATGCCGGTTCGTGACCGATTCAATAATTTTTCAAGCAGATGCGATAGCGGTACGTGCCGACTAAAAATGCTGGCATGCTCCCATGTGGTTATCAAACCACATTCAAGTTGAGCCTGACGTGGCTCTGGTCAAGCCTTTTGAACCAATTAATCATCAGGAGACCTTCTACGTTCACACTTGTAGACGGAAACACAAAAGGCTCTCGTGGACAGATTGGGGCTAGATAGCTTCATCATCTCCATGTAATCAGCATATAGCGAGCAGACTTTAGATCGCGGGTATGCGCGCTCGTCAACTAGATGGTAGATTTGACATTCGCTTTCCACCGAAGCCTTTTTGTGCCACGTTAATCGCACCGACATATAGTGACCACTCTCATCCTTTTTTAGTGCGATGTCATCCCAAGTGAGGTTAATCATCTCACTTATCCGGAAGCATCCGATAAAGCGGCCACCGAACAAAAATCGATACATCGATCCAAGGAACGGATGGTTGTTTGAAAATCCAATCACCAACGCAGATAACTCGTATACGGATAAAGGGTGTGCCTTTTTCTCTTCATCAATGTTGTGAATACGATTGTATTTCTGAAGCCCCACCATGTACTTCTACGCTATGCTTTTTTGAGCTGGAATCGGTGTAACATTTCGCTCCTTGAAAAATGCCACCAAAGCTGTTTTTGCACAGCCAATCGTTCTTGCTTTTCGTCCTAGTTCATAAAGATGATGAAAGAAATCCGTGCACGTCAGATGTCGCAGTCTCAGGATCTTGACCGCCCTTCAAAATGCTAGAAATTGCTTCTGATAGGTTTCGTACGTCTTATGATTTTTTTTAAAAAATCATAATTATAATTAGAGTGATAAGCACGCTTGATTGCCGCTTTTGCAGGTTTCTCCTTCGGTTTTGCTGTTTCCATTCTTTGAAGAAGAATGGAGTTCCATCCACTCATTAGACCACCTAATCAAATAGTACTCTTATGATTTGTTCTTAGGTTTTATTAGATATAAACCAGTTTTATGCTTTGTTCTTTGGTCTCAAGTCAAAGACCAACTAATTTCGAAATAGCTCGATCTAAATCATTTAGACCAATCAAATTCGAATTTAATGTGCCCTACTCGAATTTGCATGGTTTCACATCAAGTATCCACTTTCACATCACTACTTTGCTTTTCTAAGCTCGAATACTATAATATACCGAACTTGATTTGCATTCTTTTCGCTCGTCCTCATCCGTATTGTTGGCGAGAATATCTTTTTCCAAATCAATGTTTAGAATCACTTTTGTATACTAACGTAATAGTGTCCAGGAGATTTTGTTTTATTAAAGTATAATATAAAACTCAACTACAGAACGAAATGAGAGAAATTCTAAATCTTGATAGAAAAACTAAAGAATCAATTATTTTTTTACAAATTGGTACATTTTTAGAATATTTGCTTTATTATCGATAGGTTAACTTAACATTGCAAAATTATTGAAACTGGCAATAAAAGCTTTAGGATGAAGTGGATGTCAAATTACAACATATTTTGAATCCAAAGGAACACTTAGATTCATTAGAAGCAAAGAGTGAGTGGCATACAAATAAATAAAAATGCAAAAACTCAAAATCATTCAAGCTAGTTTTAAGTGTAACCTAAAGTTAGGCAGTTTACTCATCACTAGTATCACTTGCACAGGCGAGTTGCACTTTAGTCATTTGACGTAACCAACCAAGTTGCCGTCTCGACACGATGACTCTTAAAATAGTTAACAACACGAGCAGTCTAGTGATTCGAGCTAAGTTATAAACTACCAATACTTAAAAATAAGGGCTAGATACTTCTTCGGCTCAAAAACTGGCACTCTATAGTATAGTAAAATATACTCTAATTAGTCTTAACTATTAGCTACTATGAACATATGTAATCTAGAATGTAGTCTCGGCTCAGAAATTCTGGATATGTTTCCGTCTGTTGCTTCGCAACTAGTGTCTGGCAATAAGTTAGAGGTAACAGGATCCAGTGCTGGAGGGTGATTAATGCACTGTAAACTGATTTTCAGTCGGATTCCTTCTTCGCGTGACGCATAGAGCCTTGATTCATAATCCGCTACCACTTCGACTTGGGCTTGGCATTGACGCCAAATGAAGTCCAAATGCTCGTATGCATCTTTTACGATACCTTGGAAAATTGCTTGGTTTCTTGACTGCCATAACCATGCCATGCCAATCCCGCAAATCCCTTTCCAGAGACGGTTAAAAACTTCTATGTAAGAATCGTCGAACCATCCACCACACCACTGCTGTAACAAACGTCGCCAAAATGCTTGCGCTCTAGGACAATCGCATAGTATATGACAGAGATCCGTCCGCGTACTGGTACATCGGTCATCAATTTCAAAGGACTTGATCTGGTGGGTCCGGATGTAGAAGGTATTCAGTTGCATAGTGGCGACCCGAAACTGTCCATGTCCTTGATTCATCATCGCCTTCTTGACATTCAAACCAATTGATGGCGCCTTTCTAGTCACTACCGCTGCTTGAAACCGTCGTATGCTCGAATCCGGTACTATCATACCACACCACTGCTGTAACAAACGTCGCCAAAATGCTTGCGCTCTAGGACAATCCCATAGTATATGACAGAGATCCGTCCGCGTACTGGTACATTGGGCATCAATGTCAAAGGACTTGATCTGGTGGGTCCGGACGTAGAAGGTATTCAGTTGCATAGTGGCGACCCGAAACTGTACCCACACTTGATAGTTAGTCAACATATTATCATGGTCCCATTCCTGGTTAGGTTCCACATCTTGGACATTATTCCACCAAGAATTCTGGGCACAGTTACTTCTCCACTTCCCAAGTAAAGTCGTTAATTGTGGCGCGACCCCCTGAAAGTACAGATTCCGAAAAGACCAACGTAGTTTAGTCCATATCTTCCTTATCGGCGTGCCCTCAGCTACCTCCCATCCTATAAGATGCAGATCCGGATGAGGCTTGAAGACTACCCGTTCTCCGACTATAGATGAAACATCTGTATTGACGATGTTCGTGCTGGCAACGACTTTCCATATGATTCCATCAGCTTGTTGGTGAAGACGCACCTCTTCCTCCGGTATCTTCCCTTTCCCGATTATTTTTTCTGGAGCCGTGATATCCCACGTGAAATTTTCCAGACATGTCGGCCCCCGACTAAGTCGTAACTGCATCCGCTCCCCAATATGATGACCGACTTCTACTCTTGGCGACGCTATGATTATCGCACACAGCCAACGTCCCACTTTAGCTCTTGTATGCGACATCTCTTGCTCTCCCTGTACCTGCCAGACAAACGTAAATTTGGTTAGTCGTAAAATGCCTAATTCTCGAATGGATAGCGGCGGGATGCGATCGTATTTCCTGGACACCAAAGTCGACGCTCTCTCCTCTCTGATCCAGGGATTCGATGTCCAGTAATATGTTCCCCCATAACAAATGTGAGTTGGTGCCATGGAAGATACCATCGAATCTGGGAGTAGACCGTGCAACGGGTAGGCATCAATGTCTAGGGTTATCGTAAACTTTTCATCACGCTTGAGACCGAGTCCTTTCATCCCCAGTCTTGCTTCCATTTGATCGATCGCCCTGGGTGAACACTGCGTAGTGTACTGTTTTAATTGGTCAGTCTCTTGTGACCTCGGGCCTAGCCACTCCATTATAGCTCGTGCTATTGTCTTGGGCCGTCCCTGTTGATATGATCGCCCGGCTTGACATACCGAATAACCTGAAAGCGGCGTTATTACTGGTCTTGATGCCATTGTAGACCCTATGCCAGATAAATGCAACCAGGCTTGCTGGTATCCGTCCGGCGCCACGATAAGCCACTGACACGCGAGTTTCAATCGTTGCACTTTGATAGCAACCGGAATAGAAATCAGACCCACTCCCCCAGCCTGTGGGGTGAACAATAATGTAGGTGAAATCTTGTGTCTTCCACTCTTCCATATGAAACTTTTCTGCATGTACACTAATTCTTGCACAACCTCAGGCGGCGGTTCAAACGTCCGCGCTGTGAACAGAATAGACGGGATCGCGATCACATTAAATAATTGCACTCTATCCATAAACGCAGTTCCACATTCTGTCGCTGTTGCTAATCGTCTTTGTACACTGCGCAGTCTTAATGCCCAATTAACCGTTGTCAGAGTCGCCCATCCAAAGAAATATCCAAGGTACCTGATGGTTTCACCTTCCGGTAATACCGGTAAGGTGTACCAGTTTGTTGGTACATAGTTTGAATTTAAAAACACAAATTTACTTTTGACTGGCTGAACCTGTAATCCTGACAAATCCCCAAATCGTTGAACCACCTCCAGTGCCATCGGCACCTGGTCGGCATGCTTGAGGAATATAGTTGAATCGTCTACGAACGCAGAAAATCGATGATGAAATGATGGATCATTTTTTACAGGCTGAATGCCCTGAATCCTCTGTTCTTGAAGGAGAGCCAAAGCTAGTGGCTCTACCGCTAAAATGAATAAAAGGGGAGCTAAAGGGCAACCTTGTCTAATCCCAGATCTTACCGGTAATGGCTTTGAAAAATCATTATTCACCAGAAATTCTGCTGTTGTACCATCGTGAATTCTGTGCATGAGATCGACAAAATGGGCCGAGAAACCAAAAAGACGTAACACCAGAAACAAGTACTTCCTGTCAACCGTATCATAAGCCTTGCTAAAGTCCAGGAATAGAATTCCAGCACTCTGCGCCGCTGACTGTTTCTGCTGATTTTTATAACCTTCGAAAATAGACTGCATCATTACCACCGCTTTATCCATTCTCCGTCCACTTACAAACCCCTGCCAATTAACTGTCCCAGAAAAACTTGCACCTTTCGAGCTAGAATTTTTGCAAAAAGTTTGTATCCTGTTGTTAGCAATGAAATAGGTCTGTAATCCAAAGCATTGCTCGAATCCCCTTTCTTCCGTAAGGGGATACCCACAGCCTTCAGAAAGGATTGAGGTGGTGTTCCACCTGCCAGGATTTCGTTGAACATTTTTGTCAGGGGGCCTACTACGACTTCTGAAAAATCCTTGTAAAAGTCGTTGCCAAGTCCATCGTGTCCTGCCGCCTTCATCCTATCAATCCGTTTAATCGCCCATTCGACATCCTCCTCTTGAATTTCTGCCATTAAATCGTCATTTTGGAGCTTGGTTACCATCCGGTCTGCCGGGATTATCATAAACCGTTGTAATGCCTCTAATAGGTTCACACTCCTTACTTTGTGGTGACTTGAACTAACAATGTGCTTCCAAGTAGCGGCAAATTTATCCGGAATCGATAAAGATGCCGGAAATGGAGGGCCAGACACTGCCTCTATCCTGGATACCGTCTGATCACGTTCCCAGACTGACGCCCTTTTAAAGAGCCAACGCACATCTGCTGCCGATCTATGCAAACGAAACCCCCGTCGAACAGAGCGTTCTTTGTGTAATTCCTCCGAAATCGCTCTAACAATCTGTTTTCGTGTCTTAGCATTGTCTCGAACTATGCTTTGGAGATGACGTAACCTTCCCCTTCTTCTTCGAGCCATCTTTCTTCTTACTCTGAAAATAATATCTCGGCATTCGTTGATCCAGTGATCCCAGCTTGCTGCATCAGTAATGGTAAGGTTACACTCGGTAAGTCTGTCCATAATCATGATACGGGTCTGGTCTTGGGTAGATCCTGGGAAGGGATTTTTCTATTTGAGATCTGTCGTCTCGAGACGCTGGGGTCTTTCAGACATAGAAGGACTTGGTTGGGTCCGAGAGAACCGGCGGAGGCTCCACAGCTACCCACACTACCCAGCTTTTCCAGTTGTCAGAAACATAAAATCGATCAATGCGACTGGCTAAGTTGCATCGCCAATACGTATAGTGTTCAGCCGGATCAATGACTATCTCTTCCGTTGCAGGTATCATCAGAAGTCGCGCATCCCACATCTGCCAGTCCGAAATAAGTCGAAATAAAGCAGAACGTTCCGGCCGTATGGATCGATTGCCCCCTAACCTGTCTAAGGCCGGAGTGTCTACACAGTTGAAATCTCCGCCGAGTACGCAATTTTTAGGTCTCGTTCAAATAAGTGTTTGAGATGTCCAAAAAAAACCTCCCGATGCTTTACATCACTTGACGGACCGTAAATATTGATTATCAAACAATCATTCCAGTACACGAGCATGACTCGATTAGACCACTTTTTAGGGGCATATGGAGTGATCTGATCTGCAATATCCGGACATACCAATATCGCCACTCCTCCTTGTTTCTGTGGGTGCACACTCCAATAAGAAATAATTTTATTTCTCCCTTTAGCTCCCCACAGAGCTGCCCATTTAAGAGATAATTGGTCCCTTTCTTCATTAGAGACAATGTGTGTCTCCTGTAGTATTATTATTTGCGCCATATACTCCGAACTGCCATTTCTCCGCGCCTTCAACCAGTCCGAGATATCTTTATGGGCCCACCCACGTACAATTTGACTTAACATTATGGTCATCCTTTGCGAGCGTGGCGTCATCAATTTCCGTCGTGAATTCCAAATCCTTCACTAACTTATGTTTCGTGAAAATGTCTAAACTTAATTTTGTAGTATGAAGTATTTGGTAGTATGTCCAGTGCGGTGCCCTCAGTACCGACCTGGATCTACCTGATCCTGTTCCATAATAACTTGTGGTTGTTTAGTGTCTCCACCTGTGGAAGGTTGTAAATTTTCCTGGTAAATGAACTTGAATAATGCTTTCCAGGCGGCTGGTTCTCCTTTTTCAATTGCTGTGACCTTCACTGCGTAATCATGACTGAGTTCCAAAACTTTTAAATGACGCTGAAGTAAGCAGAGAATGGTATCCGTCGGATTATAATTGTCTCCAATCATAGCTACCAAATGTTCTGCGAAGATATGGGATACTAGTAGCATATGGGCTAAGAGTAACACCTGACGCGGTGCTAGTAGCTTTAATACGGAATTTCCTCCGTATTGAATTTTCCTTAAGCATGACCATTCGTGCGAGCTATTCAAAATTGTCAATTTCTGTCCAGAAGTTTTCATGACCATATACTTTTCCTCCCATTCCTGGAACCATTTCCCAGGTAAATCCACTAAACCTTCACGTTTTCCTGCATCGACTACAGCCAACCAACACTGATGTCTCCAAGTCTTTGTCATTTCTACCAGGACGTTGGAATGAACACTATCCAGGATATAGTGTGAACCTGGTACATCTTTAATCAAATGTAATAACCGATTTGGCTCCAGGCGAGCCGCTTTAATCCACAGAGTTTTGGTCGAGCTGACCACTGGGAACGGAATCCCTGTTTGTTCCTCCCAGTTTTCCAATAGCGTATGCCACGCCCCTAAAATCGTCTTGTGACATATCCTCCATCTTAGAATCTGATTCGCAGGTCATCAACTTATCCATCAATTCTCTCTATCGGCAATATTTCCATGTCTTCCGTTTGATTAATTTGTCCAGTCCGACGACAGACCCGCTTCGACGTTGGACTTTCTCCGCCTTCTGAGACGTGAGTTTCTTGAGAACTTGCTGATTGTTCCGAATCCTTATACTCCGAGCCAGATGGAGAACCATATGATATTTGTAAGTATTCTTGTTCGGATTGATTATCTATCCATTCCTTATGGTACCACTGTTTGAGAATGGGTTCAGAAATTTGATATTTCTGTAAAACCCCTGTGCACGCAACTGGGTCAGATAGGTCCGCTCTCATTAAACTTTCCTGTTCTGGAAGAGACAGCTTGGACACTGTATCTGCTAGGAAATGTAATAATTCACACATCCTTGGGTCTTTGGTCAGAATGATGTCGGTAATTGCACATTTCAATCCATGATGTATTGTCGGTCCGTTTAGTCGTTGCAATAAATCATCCATGTTACCGTCCCAATCTTCGGGATCCCATGGGGAATGACTTCCATAATTCGTCATGGTGCCATCATCACTTGAAACGATCTCTTCTGAAGATCTTACTCCATCTGATACTGGTGAGTTATGTTCTCTCCTATCACCTTTGTCATCATCATAGTCTTCATCGTCACTATCGTCTTCCATATTAATATCTTCGGAGGGAACACCTCTCTCACCGGTCAATATAGCGTAATAGTGTTGACCACTAAATTCCAAAATGAGCGGCCGTTTTCCGTCGTTATATTCTATATCTTCCTCCCCATAGAATGTACGCATTCTTTCGTAAAAACACCGACTGTAATCGGATACTCGCCACTCATCTGGTAGCTTTTAGCCTTAATTGTCCTTGTTTCTGGCGTGAAATAATTGAGTCCTGGTGTTTTTGCCCCGGGCGGCTGACTGATTACGTAGATGTCTCTTTGGAGCATGGTACTTATGGACATCAACGTATCGTTACTTCCACACGATGATCTCGGAATCGTATCCGTTACCTTGGAACTACTTTTCGCGAAGTCAGCTAAATACTCCTGGAATCTTTTCTTAGATTCCTTAGGAGATATACGAGAGTCCCCACGCCCCAATTCAATTAAAGTCATCTTACGCCCTTTCGGGGAAAACTTTACATCAAAATCCATAAAAGCTCTCGCCAGACATCCTTCTTTAAGTCTTTGCGTCATTGATTCCAATAGGTCCGCGTTATCTTTTAATTTTTCTGAGCACGTCAAAGCTTGACACACAGCATACAATTGGCAATTGCCTGTAGCTGGCGTCGACGTGGGATTGAGGCCCAGTAAATCTACCACCTGTTCAATAGACGATAAATCCGATTGTGAAACGTCACGAACTCTTACAGGTTTGAGACGACGAATCGGCCCTTCCTCACTGTCCATTGTTTTCATCACTTCTGAGAGATATGTCTTAGCTCTTCCTTCCACCATAAGTAGGGCACTGGCTTTCTTCTGAAAAATTAACGCCTGTTTCTCCCGCTCCATCTTCCTTTCCTGCTTATCCTTTTTCTTCTCCTGATTGGTCCGCTTTTATCCTTCGTTTCCTTTGAAATTTCCACTCCGTGTTGACCACTAATCTGTCGAGGTTGAGGAGCGTCTGATTTCTGGATAGCCGCTTTTAGACTAGACACCATTTTTGGAGGAGGCGCCTTTTCCTCCTCTTCTCCGTTTTGACTGGTGTCTCCAGCCACTTTTCCTTTTTTCCTTGAGACCGTAATCCATTCTGAAGTCACTTGCTGTCTCTGTGTCCTGTCATGACCTTCGAATGGTACCGATTGGGCCTCGTTCACATCACTCTTCTCCGCGCCTTTCCTTGGTGTCACTTGATGTACTGTGCTTTTGTTCTCTGACTCCCTTCCATCTTCCTCTTGGTCTCCTGCCTTTGCCTCAGTGTCGATCTCCAGATGTTGACTCTCTCGAACTACTTCCACTCGAGTTCGCAACTCTTCCATGCTACGAAATGTAGTAACTGGAGGAGTATATTTCTTTAATTCTTCCATCGTATTCTGAATGCAACGCTTTTTGACCAGTTCCGCCAAAGGTGTCGTAACATTTCCGCATAGGATGTCCTAAATCAGGATGTCCTAAATCGCCACATCTTAGACATTGTTGTCTCCCTCGCATCGAAGGGTGTTCCACAACAATCATTGTATGACCCCAGAGAATCCGTTTGATACCTCTTAAAGCCGTTGGGCATTCATCTGATTCCACTATCAACTCCCATAGCGTAGAAGTATCCGAGAAGGGCCCA